>PITA01031782.1:0-14764 GCA_004023965.1 Spilogale gracilis
GCCGGACGGGTCAAGGGGGTATCTGCAGGGTCCGACCCACACCTGCTGCCCTCAGATCCAGGAGTAGCGGGCTTGGGTCCGGGTGGTGGGCAGCGGCCGTGCCGAGGGATCTGCAACGTGGGGGGATGGCCAGTTCCACGTCCTGACCCCTCTCCCCACCCCAGAGCCGCTGCAGCCCCCCTACCGCCTGCAGCAGGTGCAGATCCCACAGGAGGAGGAAAAGGCTTGTGAGGAAGGCTACAAGAGGTATCTGCGAGCCAGAGCCAAGGGGAAGGCCATCCCGGAGGACATGCTGTGTGCCGGCACCCCGGGCCGCGGCCCGTGCTACGGGAGGCGCTCAGCCCAGCCCCAGCCGCCGGTCCCCTCCTGGTCTTCTGCGCTCGGGGACTGACGGCCCCCTCTCCCTGCAGGGTGATTCTGGGGGCCCGCTGGTCTGCAAGAAGAAAGGCACCTGGGTCCAGGTGGGCGTGGTCAGCAGGGGCATGGCTGCTCCATGGTTGAGCTGCCTGCCGTCTTCACCAGCGTGCAGAGCCACGTGACCTGGGTCCACTGGCAAATCCGGGGGCACCAGTGAGCCCCCGGTCAGGGCCAGGCCGTGGGCCGGCAGAGGACAGTGCTTCTCTTTCCCCACATCATGTCCCTGATGCCCCACACTGCTCGCCTCCCCTCCCTGGGCTTCAGCCCTTCCTCTCCCGCCCGTGGGGAGGGGCAGGTGACGGCCCTGATGGGGGTGGTGCTGACATGTGCGCTTGGCTCATTAAAGCGTCTTGTCAACAGGCTGGTGGTCAGAGCGGTTTTTAAGGGGGTGTGGCTGCAGCGCGGGAGGGCCCAGCTGGCTGTTCCGAATGCCGAGGGCTGGCGGTGCTGGGAGGCCTTGGGCTCCGGCAGGGGGACCAGGGGTTGGGGAGGCGATCCGAGACTCTCCGCAGCCCCAGGCCGCCATCCGCTACCCCGTCCTGCCTGCCGTGCACCCGGTCACCAAGTGCGGGCGTTTGTAGTTTACAGTAGCTGGACCGTCCTCGGGGTCTCGTCCATTCCACCATAGCCAGTGGGCGGCATGTCCCCAACCCCGGGGGAGTACACTGGCTTGCCGGATCTCAGGGTCTGGAGGGGAGGAAGATGGGCCACAAGCATTGAAATGCAATGTGGAAGGCCATACAACCCCATGAACCCAACAGTGAGGCGGGAGGGTCGGTTCGTACTTCCCAGCAGGTGACAAGGAAAGGAGGAGCGTTGGACTGGCTTCCCTGCAGCAGGAGGCAGGGAGGGTGGGTAGCACAAAGGGAAGCCCATCGAGACGGAAGAAGGCGGCGGCAAGACCCAAGTCCCCTTCCAGGTCCCCTCTCCAGCCTGGGTCTGGTTTGGACACTGGGACCCCTGATTCAAACACAGAGTAAGAGACAGTAACCATCCTCCGTGCCCACGGCCCACGGGTGAGCGGGGCTACCAGAGCACAAGCTCCCTGGATATGTGACAAATGTGCCAAACTTGGCCACGTCCCTCCTACTGGCCACAAAGTGGGAAGTGTCCTTTTTACAAAGATGACCCTCAGGACGGCCACCCTGATAGGCACACGGGGAATTTACCTGAGGAATTGGAGTGTAGAAGGAAGGTTGCACGAGGCAGCCCAAAGCCGTGGGGAAAATGGTGTGTCTGGGTAAGAAAAGCAGTGGTGGAGGGTGATCACTCCCCCGGATTGACAGGCCATCCAGTCTTGATGAACGTGTCACCAAGGCTTTCACAGACACTCAGAGCTTGTCCTCAGAGGCAGGAGAAAGCAAAAGGCCAAGGCTGGCGGAGATGTGAGGAGAGGAAGAGCAGGAGGGGTGGAGAGAGCGGGGCTCTGTGGAGCGGGGTGGGCACAGGGAGCGGGCCGCATGAGCCCCGGCTGCTGGGTGTCGTAGATCGGCGGGAGGCGGCACAGGGGCCGCAGACCAGGGGACCTCACGTGCGTGCTGCTGCTGGGGTGTGTGCCCCCGGGTCCGCACAGGAGGGAGCCTCGCGGATCCCTAGACCGGCTACCACCCCTGGAGACCCGTGGCCGTGTCCAGCCACCTCGGGACACTGAGTGCGGGGGGTGCAGAGGGAACCCCGCTCGGGACTCAGCCGGGACTCTGGCTCCCGGGGTTACCGGATCCATGGTGTACGAACTTGCGCCCATGTAGCCAACTCTGACTACAAAGTATGTACATAGAATCTTTGTCTTTTTTCTCTTTTAATTACTAACCGTCGGTTAATTTATTTAAGATTTATTTATTTATTTACTTGAGAGAGAAGCAGGGGAACAGCAGAGGGAGAGGGAGAAGCAAACTCCGCTGAGCAGGGAGCCTGACGTGGGGCTCAGTCCCAGGACCCCAAGACCATGACCTGAGCTGAGGGCAGATGCTTAACCACTGAGCCCCCCAGCACCCCGAAGCACTGCTTTAAACCCCAGACCCAGTTCTCCCTCACTCCACCCCAGCAGCTGATGAAGCCTCAGTGTCTTGGGCTGGGAAATGGGGACAGGAGCTGTGTCTTTCCTGTATTTAAGTGAATTGATGGGCGATAAAGTGAATAGGTGAGTGACTGCAGTCTGAATGAATGGAGGACGTGAACAAGTCTAATCGGTGGCGGGAGGGAGGGAGGGAGGGAGGGGTGGGGAGATGCATGGTTGGATGGAGGGACAGATGGAGGGATGGAGGGAGGGACTGGTTGGACAGATCACATTGCCTCAGTGGTCCCAGCTTGAGCCAGTAAGACACGCCTTACTGAGTGTGTTGGCCATCAGGTGGGATGAGTACACGTGTAGAATGTCACCTCGCTCGTTGTTGTTTTCACAGCAAACACCTGGGACCCACGTAAACGCCCAAGGAGAATTGGTTAATGAGTCACCCTCGACCCGTAGGAGAGGATGCAGCGCACCGTTAACAATGGCGTGTTCCTCGACAGAGGGGCGGCGGCGGAGGGAAAGTGGCTGGCGGTGGCGTCTCGGCCTGGTCCCTTTTACCGACTGCGAGTGTGGGAGTGACCGTGGGTGGCCACGGTGGCTGCCGCTGGCCGGAGTTATTGAGGATTTCTACTTCCTATTTTTTTTTGGTAGCCCGAGTTACACTATTTTCATAATTAAAAAAAGTATTTTCATGTTGGAGGAAAAGAGTTTTCTAGCTTTTAAAAGCCACATTGAAGTGGGTTTTAAGTTCCTCCCAAAACATCTGCTTGGAAGTGGCAGCATCTCAGCGGCGCCGCCGACATGGCCCCGGGAAATCCTCTCCCGTCTGGGAGCGCACGAGAGATGCTGGACGTTTGCTGTGTGATGCAGAGACCTGACCCCTCCGCCCCCCAAGAGAGGGATTCGTCGTGAGGACTCCCCAGGGCACATGGGAGGCCCTTCCAGGTCCGCCCGAGAGTTCTGCCCAAGCCGGGGCGCCCCGTTCATTGTATCGTGTGTGTTTGTGCCCGCTAGGCCACGGAGGAGATGCGGTGAGGAAGGACACTCCCCGCCCAGGCTCCCGTGGCCCCTCTGAGACACTGCTGTCCAGGCCAAGACCCCCTGCCCAGTCTTTCACTCAAGAGCTTTTGCAACCAGCCCAGGGCAACCACATCCGGGACCGACGATATCCCTCCACCAGGCACCGTGGCCCCAGTCCTGACGGCTGCAAGCCCCCGGCCAGGCAGCCCCCAGTCCTTCCTCCGATCCTATCGTTGAGCCTTCTCTTGCTGGTCTGGTCCTGACCCTATCAAAGCAAGCAGGCATCCTGCCCCCGGGCCCGTCGCTTAACAGCCAAGCCAGGACGGCCAGGGAGCGGTGGTCTGAGGCTGATCTCCTCTAGATAAGGGACCCACGTCCTCCCTCTTCTCTCTTCCCAGCGGCTGGATGCAAAGCTTTCTCTGATGGGCTACTGAGACCTTTCTCTGTAGGGCTCGGCTGTGCTTGGAACACCCCCAGCCTCACCTCAAAGGCTAGGCTGTGGTGTTTAGACTCCTGTTCCCAATGCCAGGAGGCTCCTTGCCCACTCCCCCTGCCCACAAGCTGCCACCATTAGCATGGGGCTCTCCAAGACTAGCGACCCGGATTCCCCATGCAAGCATGCCTCTCGGGGCCCCCGGGCTCATTCTGCCCACTCCCAGCCCTGTGCCCATGTGCCTGCACAAAGAGGGCAGGGCCGGGCCACCTGGCATGGGTCCCCTATTGTGGCCCTTCGTCCTTCTGGCCCCCTTGGAGATGAGTCTAGGTCCAGGTATCCCAGTTACCTTCACCCAGGTTCCCGAAGCCCACTGGTCCCAAGCCACTCTGAGTCACTGTCACCACTGACCAGAGGCGCTGTTCTGAGCTTGGAGCTCAGGGGTCACCTTCCTGAGTCACCCTCGGGGAACGTGAGACACAGCTCAGTCCCGACACATGAGAGACAGCCTCGCAGGGCAGAGGGATGGAGGCCTGGGGGCTGGTTTGCCCCCTCAGGATGGGGGCGCAGGGCTGGAGGCTGTCCCCAGGTGTGGAGGCCCCTGCAGACCCCTGGAGGACGCTGCATCCGCCCTGACGGGAAGGGGGGAGGAGGGTGTGTCTGCACTCTCCAAAAAGGGGGGTGGGGCCGGAGGGTAGGTGGACAAGCCCTGGGGGCTGGGCCTGTCCTGCATCCTCACCTCCAAATGGAGGGCTGACTAAGCTGCCTGCCTACTTCCTGTGGCCAAGACATAAAGGGGCTCAGGAGGCCCCCAGAGCAGAGACCCACGGAGTCCTGGCAAGGTAGGGGTGCTGCCCCCCAGATGCCAGCAGGGGCTCCCCGCCTGAGTCCCAGCTGTCCCTCCATGCCCTCTCCCCCTGCAGATGCTGTGGTTGTTACTTTTTTTTTTTTAATTTTATTTATTTATCTGACAGAGAGAAACACAGCCAGAGAGGGAACACAAGCAGGGGGAGTGGGAGAGGGAGAAGCAGGCTTCCCGCCGAGCAGGGAGCCCGATGTGGGGCTCGATCCTGGATCTCCAGGATCATGACCTGAGCCGAAGGCAGTCGCTTAACCAACTGAGCCACCCAGGTGCCTCTGTGGTTGTTACTTTTGACCCTCTTCTTGGGGAGCTCAGTTGCTGGGACCTCAGGTGAGTCCTGACCCTGTGGGACCCTTCCCTTCTCCAGACGCTCCTATAACCTTGCCTCTAATTCCAGCCCCTGGTGGGGGCGCGCGAGGCGGCCTCTCCGCACTCAGCCATCCCCTCCCACCACGCCGGGAGGGCCTCAGCACGGTCTCTGGTCACTTCCTCAGCTCCATCCCCGATCATGAGCTGGTGGGCATCATCGGTGGCCACAGTGCCCCCCGGGTCAGCCTGAGAATCTATGCTCACCACGGGGCCTCCTGGGTGCACATCTGTGGGGGCTCCCTCATCTACCCTCGGTGGGTGCTGACCGCTGCCCACTGCATTTTCCGGTGAGTCCCCCGCGCTGCTGTCCAGCTCTGGGTGGGACATGGGGGGGAGCAGGAGGCATGACGTCTGGGGTCACGGGACCATTCTGCATGGAACTGCCGAGGCCATCCCCGCGGTGCCCAGCGGGCTGCCCTGGGACGACCCGCCGCCGAGGCTTCCTTTTGACGCCAGGAAGGACGCCGACCCCTCCGCCTACCGCACCCACGCCGGGATGTGTATCTCTACGGCCCGGACGCTGCTGAACGTGAGCCGTCATCGTCCACCCCAACTATAGCTCCGCCAGTCTGGGCGCAGACACCGCCCTGCCCCAGCTGTCGGACTCTCTGGAAGGCGCTGCTCATGTCCAGCCGGTCGGGGTCACCCCGGAGGACCGCTGCCGGGTGACGGGCTGGGCGCCATCAGGATGCACCGTGAGTGCGGGCCGGGGGGCGGGGGGGGGGGGCCTTTCCCAAGACCGTCATCCCAGGAACTCCTGGCGGGCAGGTGGTGGCAGAAAGGAAAGGAAAAGGGCCACTCAAGGACGGCGGCGTCTCTGCCTCCCCTCCCACCGGCCGCTGCTGCACTCCACTCAGCAGAGATCCGGCCGGAGGCCGCAGGGTTCTGTGATGCCCGGCTGGCAGGCTGGGCTCGGTCCTGGGATGGGGCAATACAGATGTGCTTGTCTTTTTCCACCTCCAAAAAAGATATTTTTGGGGGAAAACCCAGAAAACCCATTTTCTTTCTGGTCGTTCCCTCAGCAGAGTCAGGAATTCAGAGGTGGGCAGAGTCTCCTGCAGCCCCGGGGCCTCTCCCAGCAGCCCTGGCTAGGGGGAGGCTGCACCCCGCGGGGCCTGGGGGACGGGCAGGACAGGCTGCCGGCCTCCGCTCGCCTGTCTCCCCCAGAGTCGCTGCCCCCGCCTTACCGCCTGCAGCAGGGGACCGTGCAGGTGGTGGGCAACGCCGCCTGCGCCCAGCTGTACCACAACGCCCCGGGGCACCGCCTGCACCAGGACGACACGCTGTGTGCCTGCAGAGGGCAGAGACTCCTGCTGCGGGAGTCCCACCCAAGCTCCGCCCCCTGCTCCGCCCAAGCTGCCCCCAGCTCCGCCCCCTTCCCCGCCCCTGCCCCTGCCCCGTCCCAGCTGCCCCCAGCTCCGCCCTCTGCTCCGCCCCCTGCTCCGCCCAAGCTGCCCCCAGTGGCGGGCACTCAGCGGCCCCTTCCTCCTGCAGGATGACTCCGGAGGCCCTCTGGTCAGCTGGGGCTACATTCCCGGGTCCACGCGCGCGTCCAGACCTACATGCCCTGGATCACCCAGCAGGTCGGGATCTGCCCCTGACCCAGCTGGGAGCAGCAAGGCCGCCTCCTCCTGGCACCTGCTGCTTCAGCTACGGCCCCCCAGGGTCCCAGCCTGGGCTCTACCTTCTCTTCTGGCCTTCCCAGTGTCCAGGGCTTCTCTGGCCACCGGCAGATGGAGCAGGAAGATGCTGGCGAGCGGAATGAGAGGCCGCTGGGGTGGAAGGTGCCTCACTCTGCTGTCTCTGTCCGATTAAAGAGCCTGAGGAATGACCAGAGTATGGCCCGAGTCTTTGTGGGATGGGCTGGCCCCAGGCCATGTGGCTCTCCAGAGAGCATCACCCAGCCCTGATGTGCAGAGGCCGGCCCTGGGCTGCTGTCCTCCCAGGCTGGGGAAGAGAGGGCGAGGATCTCAGCGTCAGCTCCACCTGGGGTCACAGCCCCTAGCTCCGTCCCGCACCAGAGGTCACCATCGCGTACTGCGGGCGGTTCCAAAGGGGCCTGCTCTGAGTCCCAGGATTAAGTTCCCCCAGTCACCCGCTCAGCCATCCATCTGTCCATCCAACTTCTCCTGCAAGGTCTAGGCTCTGAATTAGCCAGTGGCCATGCAAGGTGACCTGGATAGGATTTGGGTCTCTCTTCCCTTCCAGCGAGGTGTGCGCTTGTTAGGTGACAGCCTTCCCAGGGTGCCCTCTGTTGGCTGTGCGTTCCAGATGCTGGGCACAGCAGGAAGAGGCCCACTGCAAGGTGGGATGAGGGGGCTGGCTCTACAGGGCTGACGCTTGGGCCCCAAGGAGCAGGGGGGTGAGAGGCCAGAACGGGGGTGTGCTTTCCCGGGCTGCCCCAGAACGGGCACCATGGCCACAATGGGGGAGTCTCGGGGCACTCACCTTGGCAGGGGTGTTGGGAGCCGGGCCCAAGGGTGGGTCATAGCGTCTCCGTCCCGCATGAGGCCTCTGTCTCCATCCACGCCGCTGTAAGGGTCACGGCTGGAGGGACCCGGCAGAACTAGAAAGATTTTTCACACAGATGAAGGAGCAAGTGAGTTATGAGGGAGTGGGCAGGTGGAAAGGGAGACAGCGGGGTGGCTGTCGGTGACGGAGGGGGCCCTGCGGATGTGTCCGCCGACCCTGTGTGAGACGAGTCTGAGACTGGGGTGGTGAGGTCGGTCACCACCCCGTGGCCCCTCTGGGCCAGGATCTCCTGGGCCTGGCTCGCGGGGCTCTGCCAGCCCGCTGGGGGGACAGCCGAGCCCAGGAACGACATAGGTGGGATCTGGGCTCGTTTTATTTCTTGTCCGGGACATTCCAAATATCCGCATCTTCTGTTTTGAAGCATGACGTGTTCATGACCAGGAAAAGAAAATCATGATTTTTATCACGAAGACAAGAGAAGAATTCCCTGGTTGGGTTTTTAAAGCCTGTACGCGTGAGCCTGGGCCACCCCAATGAAGGGCTCCCATGCAAAAGCCCTGGGGCTGGAGGGCGTGGCTGAGCAGCGAGGAGGGCTGGCACTGACGGCCTGGCGTGCATTAACAGGGGGCCCAGCGTGGCCCCGGCCAGGGCACAGCAGACCCGCTCTGGGAGGTAGCAGAGCTCCGCCCCACGCTGGCCGGCTGCCTCCCCCCCCACCCCTGTAGGCCCGGGCCTTCCACCTCCCACCAGGGGCCTGCATGGGAAGCCCAGAGGCCACACGGGGCGGGGCAGGAAGGGGAGTGACGGCAGGAGACAGGACAGGCTCAGGTGTCTCTGGGCTCGCCAGAGTCAACAGGGACGAAGCAAGCCGGGCCCGTGGCTCCGGAACCTCCCGGGCCTCCTTGTACCGTGTTTGTTCTCACCCTGGCCAGCGGATGCTGAAGGTCACTTGGGCCTGGGCTTCTAGCCTCAGATCCGCCCCTCCCTGAAGCCTGATCCGCCACCACCGGCTGCCCTTGCCTCGCTGGGACCCTGCGTCCCACAGCCTGGGGCTGAGCCCGGGGCCAGGGAGGGACCAGGTCCTCTTCCCCGTGTGCAGGGCCGAAAGCAGGACCCCGAGGGGCAGCTGTGTGACCACCGTGTGGAACCCCCACTGCCCACCAAGGGGTCCCGGCTGGCGGCCACAAGGGGGAGTCTCTCAGGGAGGGCGCCTGCGGTGTCAGGGACAGTCACTTATCCTCAGGCGGGTCCTGTGGTCACTTCCTGGCAGAGGGGACAGGGCTCTAGCTGGATGAGAGCTATGGCTAGAGCAGGAGGGGTTCCCCCCCCAGTGGGAAGCAGGGCTGGAGGGAGCAGCTCTGTGTCAGCAAGCGGACCCCAGCCCGGGGCCTGGGCCATAGAGGGCTCTCAGCTGCGGCGGGGCCCACGTGCCAGGGAAAACAGCTGGCCTTCCTTGTCTGTCCCTGGCCAGGCCGAGAGGGGGTGAAGAGCTCTCCCCGGCACATCAGGAATCAGGCCATCACCTTCGCTGTCTGCCAACACCTGGGGAACTCCAGCCCCCTGTGCCCCAGATCCTTCCACTGGACCCCCATCCTGCCGCCCCAATGCAGCCCCCACACCCGCAGCCAGTGGCTTCCTTCCTGCCCTGATGTGTCCCTGATTGCCAGGGACAGGGAGGAGGTGGGAGGCCAAGGGGGAGGAGCTGGGTGTTGCTCGCGGCCAGGGTGACATCAACCAGAGTCAGATGCCATCGAGGCTTCACAGAGAACCTGGAGTCCCTGCTGGGCCCCAGGCAGACGTCTGTCCAGGTAAGGGAGGGGGTCTGTGGAGAGCCGGGGCAGCTCCAGCCCGTGTCTCTTCCTGGGGTCGCTCCCGGGACTGGGGTGGTGTGGAGAAGGCCAAGGTCACAGGGGCGATGCTGGCAGAGGACAGGCTGGGGCCATCCGGTCTGTCCTATCTCCGGAGCCCCTGGTCCTGACCGTGGGGAGACCCGTGGGGAGGCCGATCCTGCAGCCCCTAGCACGGGCCAGGCCTCCCACCCTCTCCGTCCTACCTCTGCCCGCAGATGTGGCTCCTTCCGATGTTCCTTGTGTTCGCCTTCCTAGGAGAAAAGGGTGAGTCCCCCGGCCAGAGCACCCAGCTGCCCAGAACCCGGACCTCTGATATTAGGGGCTCTGTCCATGGCCCCTCTGACCGCAGCCACCAGCACCCTCTGTGGTCCCTCCTGGGCTCCTCGCTTCCTAGCTCCCTGGGAGACGGCGCGGGCAATTGGGGGAACACTCATCCAATGTGTCTCTGGGGCCCCGCAGCTCCCGCCAGCTGGTCCGTGCGCGAGAACCCACACGCCCACATTCCCCTCTGTACCCTTGGGCTCGCCGCCCTTTCCCTTGGAGCAGCTCCCCTGCGTGTGACTCAGGAGGGCAGCAAGGCACAGAACGGGAAACCGAGGCTTCCTGGTGCCCCTCACCCCCGGGCCAGGACCACGGGCAGGGCTTTCCCCTGACTTACATCATTTATGCCTCAAAATCTCAGCCATGGAAACGGCGCCCAGGGGCAGGAAGGCTGGAGGTCTGCCTCCTTCCCCAACCCCGGGCCACAAGCCACCCACGGGGGCTGCTGATGTCTAGATTACTTACAATTTGGATCCAAACTTCAGCTCCTCAGTCCCAGCACACACTTCCTTCCTGTGCCTGGGGGCCTGGGCCGCACTGGGGCCCCGACCAGAGCACGGCCACCGTCCCACCGGGGTTCGGAAGGCTGGTGGAATCCGCGGTGGAGGGTGGAGGTGGGGGGAGGGCCCCGCTCTCCACCCCCGCCCCTCGCCCCAGCCAGTGACCCCTCTCTCCACCAGCGCACGGCTTCACCCCCGAGGCCCGCATCGTTGGGGGCGCGGTGGCGGCTCCCCGGCAGTGGCCCTGGCAGGTCAGCCTCCGCGAGCGGGGGCAGCACGTGTGTGGGGGCAGTGTCATCAGCCAGCGGTGGGTGCTGACCGCAGCCCACTGTGTCTCCAGGTGAGTCCTGCTTCCCCGCACCCGCGGCCGGGGCCGTGAGACGCCGCGGGGAAGGGAACTGCGGCCCTGGAACAGCAGCTGGCTCAGGCGGCTCCAAGGCCCACGGACGGGGCCTGGCACCTGACGCTCGCCATTCCCTTCAAATTAGGAAAGAAAACACACTGTGATTATTTGACGATACTTGGAAGTCAGGAACTTTTCCCCAATTTTTGGAATTCTGGTTAAACGCACAACACAAAATCGATCTCAGTCCTTTCCCAGCGCAGTTCTCACTGTCGAGGGACCCCCTCCCAGCCCACCTGGAACTCCTCCGTCTTCCCAAACTGAAGCTCTGCGCCCACTAGGCTCTCACACCCTCCATGCTGCCCAGCCTGGGGTACGAGAATGTTTCCAGAACTACATGCTCTTTGATGATCCTTGAAAATGAAAGGCAGAACGAAACTATCATAAAGCAATCGAGTACTGAATTCTACATAAAGAGAATTCACAATCAAGCTGGGTGCCTTCCCGAAGCCAAATTATGGTGTCACCTTCCTTAGCAGATGCGATAATGAGAATACAGCAGCTGGCCACGGGGGGCATTTTGGGGTAAATCAGCCTTTTGCGATTTGGTGCTGGGGCTGTTCCTGGAACGCCCTCGGGAGAGGTCCGGCCCTGGAAATCATGACCGACGGTTGCTGGGGCCTTCTACCCCACGGCACAGTCCCAAGCACACCGAGGACAACCTCCCAAGGTAGACGCTTTTACCCCCCATTCCAGGATGGGAAACTAAGGCACAGAGACGTGAGTAATTTGCTTAAGATCGCAAGATAAGCAGCCGGCGGTTGTAGGACGTGGACCTTGAGGAAAGGGACACTGGGGTTGGGGGCAGTCGTCCCGGGACAACCTGGCCCCCCAGTGGGCACAGGCATCAGGGAGAGAGAGAGAGTGGGCTCCCTGAGGAACTCAAAACACTTTCATCCACAAGTTTCTGCATCCTCTCTGCTTTCGAATGGGTCCTCCGTGTGGGAGCGCCTTCCTGCGGCCCCTCCCAGGCCCTGCCCACCTGCGGTCCTCAGATGTGGGGCGGGGGGAGGCTGCCGACATGCTTCATGAGTTCCGCAGCCCCCCACACAGCTCCAACTTGCACCCCTGCCCTCTCTGTGAGTCTGTCACCCCAGTCCCTGCCTTCCACTCTGGCACAGCCTGACCTGCTCCCCAGACCCCGCTGCCGTCTTGGCGCTGTGCCCGGGGCCGTCCATCTGGCCCAAAAAGAGCGGGGCTCTGTGTGCTCTGTCCCCACCCGTACGGGTCCTGCCGCGCGGACGGGTCTCCGCGGTCCAAGGCTGAACCGTGTGTCACCTGGAGCTGGCGTTCACACGGGAGTCTCTCCCTGCCAGACGGGGTTTCTCGGGGCCAAGGGCCAAGGGGGTGCCCTGTGTCCCTCACATCTGGACCGACTCAGGGCCGGGGCACAGCAGCGCATCCCCCGCCCTCTCCCCAGAGGCACTGGCTGGGCGAAGCCGAGGCCACCAGGCCACCGGCCTCAGAGCCCACCACGTCCTTTCTGCCTCTCGCCCAGCTTCGCGAACCGGCGAGACCTCAGCATCCAGCTGGGAGAGGCTGCGCTGTACAGCGGTCCCCGGGACTCCGTCTCTGCGGCCGTCGTCCGTGTCATCCAGCACCCCTCCTTCACTGGGGACGCCCTCCAGGGCGCTGACGTGGCTCTGCTGAAGCTAGCGCGCCCCGTGCCCTTCTCCAGCGCCATCAGGCCCATCAGCCTGGCTCCACCGGGCTCCGACTTCCCCGCAGGCTCCCTCTGCTGGGTGACCGGCTGGGGGGACATCTGGCAGGACGGTGGGTGAGAGGCTGGGGGCTGGGGGAGCTGCCCCGAGGGGAAGGCACTGCAAGGGAGCAGCGAGTCACCCCAGTCTTCTCTCTGCTCCTCCCCCCACCGGGGAGGCCGGCCTGCTTTGGTCCCGCGTGGGCCTCCCTGCCCACAAGATAGGAACGTGGGCCCTGGGGAGAAAAGCTGTGGAGTCCCGCTACTCTGGCCTCTTCGCAGAGAGTCGGCTGGGGGCTCGGCCGCACACCACCCCGCGCTCCCTAAGCCACTGTCCCCTTTGCCCCACAGTGGCCCTGCCTGAGCCGCACAGGCTGCGGGAGGTGGACGTGCGTGTCGTCGGCCTAGACAGCTGTCGCAGGCTCTACTACCCGGAGCCCCTCACCAAGGAGATGCTCTGTGCCGGCTACATCCAGGGCCATAAGGGATTCTGCGAGGTCAGTCCCCTCCGGCCCGCCTTCCTGCCTCTGCCTCACTGCAGCGTTTGGGAGAGTCGCTGGACACCTGCAGGCCTCAGTTTCCCTGAGAGTGCAGTGGGAGTGAGGGAGCAGAGCCCCGCCTTTCACAGGGAATCTGCAGCGTGCCTCCTCCGTGCTCAGCCAAAGGCTCTCCCTCTCTAAGTCTACGTGCCCCTGGGAAGCAGGCCGGATCCCGGACTCGGGGCAGGGGCGGGGTCTGATGGCCTCGCTTCCTGAGTTCGGGGGCTTTTCTAACCCAAGGTAGCACAGTGTCTGGCTTGGAGGTGGAACTCGACAAAGAGTTCTTATAAGAATGAGCCCAGAACCATCCCGACAATAAAAAGCAGAGCGCGTGGGCTCCAGCTGTCACAGGATGTGAGCAGGTGCCGCAGGGGCGAGAGGGAGGGGGTCCAGGCCCAGAGAGGCCATGAGACTTGTAATAGGCAGTGTGCATCGGAAGCAGCAGGCAGGCTTTGGAAGAATAATAATAACAATAACAATAAAGTGACTGCATCTCAGCACTGCTTTTACCAGCTGTGCAACCTTCAGCAAGCTGCTTGACCTCTCTGAACCTCAAACTCCTCAACTGTTAAAAACCAAAGAAGAGGCAGCTAGAGCTGCTAGGCAGGCTGCAAGGAGGAACAGCTGAAAAACGAAAACCTGGGGCCACCACACCTGCTACCTGGAGCCCCAAGGGGACCTCCCCTTGCCCTAGCCTCCGGCCTGCTCTGACAGGCTCGCTGAGGTTAGCCTCAGTCTGACAGCTGCCCTCTGCTGCACAGACCGAGTCCCCCTGGGCCTGTTTGTTATTCTTGTTTCCTTCAGGGCGACTCCGGGGGCCCCCTGGTCTGTCGGCTCAGGGACACACGCTGGGTGCAGGCTGCAGTGGTGAGCTTCAGCAGGGGATGTGCTGAGCCCGGACTCCCAGGGGTGTATGCCAGGGTCTCTGCCTACTGGGCCTGGATCCAGCGCCACCTGCTCCCGCCCAGGAACTCCCGGAGGAACTTCCGCAGGAACTTCCGCAGGGGCTGACCCCTCCTCTCTGATCTGTCTGCATTCTTACACCTCTCTCCCACCTACATTCCTGTGCATGCCCTCTCCCTTCTGTCCTGCTGGCCTTGCCTCTTGGGCTCCTCCACCACCTCCCAACCCCGCTCTGTGCTCCCTGTCCCTACCCACCCCCGTGTGGCCAGCTGGCCACTGGAGCCCAAGTCCTGGCTTTAGCGCACAGAAAGGGGAAGGGAGGCTGGCAGTTTGACTTGCACCTGTTTCAGGCAGAAGCACAAGTTGGGGGTGTGGGGGATGCCTGGCGGCTACCGCCACCTTCCACAAGGAATAAATGCTTGCAACCTGCTCTTCTGGTCAGTTCCTTCAAACCCTGGGAGTGCCGCCCACGGCACTTGCCCCAGGCAGAGGCTGCGAGCTGGAAAAAAGATAGAAAACAGTTACTTCGCATTCTTTTTTTTTTTTTTTTTAAGATTTTTATTTTATTTTTTTATTTATTTGACAGCGAGAAACACAGCCAGAGAGGGAACACAAGCAGGGGGAGTGAGAGAGGGAGAAGCAGGCTTCCCAGGGAGCAGGGAGCCCAATGCGGGGATCCCCAGTCTCCGGGATCATGACGTGAGCCGAAGGCAGTCACTCAACCAACTGAGCCACCCAGGCGCCCCTCTTCAAGGGTTTTCAATTTGCTTTTTAACGCCTGGCTCCCCGGACATGAGGACACCTGCCAGGTGAGCCCGGACCCCAGGAGCTCAAGGCACAGCCAGGGATGGACGGAAGCAGCTCTCTCCTGCCCCCCTCCCCCCCCTCCCTGCGCCCCCTGTGCCAGCCCCCCATAGCGTGCCCGGCCCCGCCCCTCTCCCGCAGCCCCGCCCCGCTCTCCGAGA
>PITA01031783.1:0-14780 GCA_004023965.1 Spilogale gracilis
TTTCTACCTTTTTGCCGATGGTCCTTGTCTCCCATGGTGATCCAAAAGTGCGAAATATCACATTTCAGGCTGATTTCATGGGTGTTCACGGTGGTCCTGTAGTGGTTTTTTTGCTGGAATTCAGCTTTCTTCAGGGAACTCCCCGACATGCGGTCACCTGGCCTTCCGCCATCTTGAACTCTTCCCAAAAACCCACTTCTTAATGAAATATTCATAACTCCTTTAGCATGTCATAGTTTCTACGAGGTGATACCTTGCTTAGAATACCACCATGTGCTATCTCCATTTTGTTGTTGTTTCAGATAATTTTAACTTAGTAATGTCATTGGTAAGTTTCCTTCTCTTTCATACTTTGCAAAAGTTAAAATGGCATAGGTATTACCTACCCTGGAAGCATTTTTTGGAAGCTTTCTTAATCTTTATAGTCATTAATCTTCTTGGACATTTAAAGTTCTTCTTAAGTTATTTTTCTATTTATATTTTTTTCAGATAGCAAAGATAAATAATTAGAATGAAATCTTCAAATTTATTGAAATAAATGTATGAAAATTATCTCTTTAAGTTATTAAATTAATCTTATAAATGTTGTTATAGATTTTCCTTATTGTAAATTTTGTCTATTTGTGGACATTTTCTTCAGTAAACTTTTATCTATTTTATCATTAAAACCTTTTAAATAGATTTATCAAGATAACAGTTTTCAAGTTAATCATTTTTTGTGTTTATATTCAATAATTCCCTATTCCTATGATATTTGATCTCTCTTAGAGTTATTTTTACCACTGAAATTTAAGGTTTATTTTTTATTTTATTTGTGCCATTAATTAAAACAATTGATTTTTATATCTTCTTAAAACCAAATCTGAATTTTCTTTATACTATACATTGCTTTCTTTCTATTATTAAAAATATCCAGTTTTATTGAGATATAATTGCCATATAAAATTTTATTAGTTTAAGAGGTACAGCACATTGATGTGATATATGTATATATTACACAATGATCAGCTAATGAATTTAGTTTATCTATCACCTCACTCACATAGTTATATTTTTTTTTTGTGGCAAGAACTTTAAGATCTAATATCTTTACAGCATTTCAATATACAATATAGTATTGTTAACTATTGTCATCACACCAAACATCACATTCACAGAAGTTATTTATTTTTTAACTGAAAGTTTCTACCTTTTGTTCATCCTCACCCATTTCAACTACCCCCTGCTTCTGGTAACCACCACTTGTTCTGTTTCTGTGACTTTGTTCTTTTTTAGATTCCACATACAAGGTCATAAAAGTATTTTTCTTTTTCTTTCTGAATTATTTCACTGAACATATTTCCCTCAAGGTCTACCATGAATGTAGAATAATCAAAGGTTTTGCTTACCTACTATAATTTACACAGGCAAATTTTATCTATGGTATCTTTTTCATGAGAATAATTTTTATTCAGTATCCTATAATAGCTATTAGAAGAAGTAATAAAGTACAGTTTTAACTATGTTGTGAATTATGAATTTTATCATAAGCAGTCAAAATTTTCTGGAATATTGTAGGAGATATTTTTTGTGAAGATGTATACAATAACATTTCCCATCTTATAGGCTTTTTTACTATGTAGTCTTGTCATTTTCCTATTAAGAGTGAAGTCCAATTCTCTTAATCCTTTTAAGTGTGGGTTGGCCTTAGTAATTTTTTTGTGATGAAAATAATAAGATTTAATATGTAATTTCTGAACCGAAGTCAGAAAAGGCCATGCATGTTCTGTCACAGCATTTGGTTTTTAGTTGCTTCCTCTTGGAATTTTCCATGTGGAATCCAGTACTATGCTTTGAGAAGTCCAAATCAAGTATAAAATCTGCATATAGAATTCCATTTGAAAGAGCTATTTGATCCTAGCCTCAGAGTCATCACAACTCAGGTGTAATAAAAGAGCACAGAGATCCTTCCCGATGATTCATCCCATTCTTGAGGTATCGCCAATGTTCAAGTCTTATAAGCTGAAACTGCATATATCATGGAACAAGGAAGACATCTGCAAATTTCCTTATCAAAATTCTTTATGCACAGCATCTTGGAACATAGTAAAATTTTCTTTTTGTTTTTTAATGCCACTAAACTTCAGGTAGTTGGTAGCATAGCAATATTTATACTTAGTATTTGTATCCTAATAGAAGACATTTCTTCTTGAAAGTTATTTTTACCTCTAACTAGGCAACAAAATCCAACTGTGAAACTTTTTAAAAATATAAAGACACATATGTTCTCCTTTGAGTTGTTTTTAATTAGTAGTTGTATAACATTTCTTTGTTGAAAAAAAAACCACAAGTAAACTTCCTGAATAACTAGGAATAAGATCATGATAAACCTCAGCAATAAAACCGTATAGAAGATATTTTCAGGATACATAGCTACCAAAAACACACTTTCTGCTTTTTTATGAGAATACCAGTTGTTGGGGACCAGCCTCCGCAGAGATGCAGGTCCCAAACCATGGGATGTCTGGCAGGTGAAATAATGATACGGACACAGAGATCTGATGCCAGCTGACAGACCCAAAGTCAGTCAGGAGAGACCTATGAAGCAGGCTCAGGCTCAGGCTCTGGATCTCTAGCTCTGGCTCTGGCTCTCTAGCTCTGGCTCTGGTCTCTGGCTCTGGCTCTCTGGGCTCTAGGCTCTGGCCTCTGGGCTCTCTGGCTCTCTGGCCTCTCTCACTTTGCAGGCTCTCTGGCTCTGCTTCTGTCTCTTTGGCTCTCCTTTTTTCTCTGTTTCTGTCTCTCTTGCTCTCTGTTTCTCTGGTTCTAGCTTCTCAGGCTCTCTGCCTTTTACTCTACCGTTTGCTCTGCCTTTGTCTCTGCCTTTTCCTTTGCCTCTGTCTCTGCCTTTGTCTCTCTTGACTGTCAAGGTTCCCAGTCTTTTATTATTCCAAAGTGAGGAATTTGGGTGGTACAGTTAAATCTTTAACTGCTTTTGCCCCCGCCCTAGAGACCGGATTAGTATTGTTACTGCAGGGTACAGAGTGATTGCTTAAACTCACAGAAGCTGAGACCATTGAGGCAGAAGGATTAAGGAATACAGATAAGAGATACAGAGATATGATTACCAGGAGGAGGATTAAATGGAACAACCCGTCTTGGATAAGCTAAGCATTTGCCCTAATCACACTTCCCAGGGACACAAAGAACCTATTGTCCTGGCCCACAAGGTACGAGCATTTCCAGATTCTTGGCGGGGAAAGCCCGGAGGGACTTTCATTCACATTCACGGTTACCTCCATCAAAGTTTCTGGTGGTTTGGGCATGGCAGGAGGGGCGGATCACACACCTTCCCCGACAACCAGTGAAAGGTAATTATTATCAATTAACCAGTTTTATTTCCTAGAACTATAGTGTTACTGATACTACTGAGTCCATACAAACACTTATAAATAATGATAAGATCTTTCATAGATTTTGGAAATAAATGCTGGGTTTTTGTTGATGTTGTTATTTAATTATCCCTTTCTGTGTTATTCTTCTAATGTATGTAAAATTCAGATTTATTTCTCCAGATAAAAAAAGCTATCTTCTATCTCTTAAAGAGTCAACCATTTAACATTATTTTTACATCAATCTATAAATTTGAAACTCTTATTTATTGTGAAATATTATCATTATTATTGTCTAAAAAGAAAGAAAAAAGTGCTACATACTTACTATATGCTCTTGTTTTTACTAAATTAATCTTTTTTTGAATGAGTCTAAAAGAAAATTAATAAATCATAAAAGATAATCAAAATAAATCAATTTTGATTCAAGATATTACTATAGTACAAAAAACACAATCCAAACTCCCTCTCCTGTTAGGAAAATAAAGAAAGAGAAAATGAAGGAAAGAAGAAGAAAGGAAAAAAGTGAAGGAGGGAAGGAAGGAAGGAGGGAAGGAAATCAAAGAATGACAAAAATACATTTATAATATTATAAAGTCCATACTGGGTTTTAGTTCAACACAACTAAAATAGAAATCAACTGTGAAAGCAAAAAACAAACAAATGTGGGGAGCCTGGGTGGCTCAGTGGGTTAAAGCCTCTGCTTTCGGCTCAGGTCATGATCTCAGGGTCCCGGGATCAAGTCCCACATCGGGCTCTCTGCTTGGCGGGGAGCCTGCTTCCTCCTCTCTCTCTGCCTGCCTCTCTTCTTACTTGTGATCTCTCTCTCTCTCTCTCTCTCTCTCTGTCAAATAAATAAATAAAAATCTTTAAAAATATAAAAAAAAATGTTTAAAGAAAGAAACAATGTGAAGAAAATAAAATTAAGACATATGGTCCATGTATAAATAAAATATTGACCCACGACTGAAGTACAAAAAAGTTAATCCCCAGGATTAAAGCAGCTATAGCAGAGTGGAATGGGAGGGTAAGAGTCTCTGGAAATTATAGTGTAATATAGAAGAATGCTAATATGTTTAAAATAAAGACATTTGTTCATAAACCAAAGAAAGAATATTAATAATGTCAAATGAGAATATTTTAAAAGAATACAACCCATTTATATCATTTATGAAGCAAAATGGAATGATTTTGAATGAGGGAAGATTTAAAAAGTACTGTTTTTACATTTTTTCCTGTTATGTTAGTCACCACACAATACATCATTAGTTTTTTATGTAGTGTTTTATGATTCACTGTTTGCACCCAGGGCTTCATGTAATGCATACCCTTCTAAATACCCATCACCAGACTCACCCATCCCCTCCAACCTTCCCTTATAAAACCCTAAGTTTGTTTCTCAGAGTCCATAGTCTCTCATGGCTCATCTTCACTCTGATTTCTCCTTCTTCATTTTTCCTTCCTTCTCCTAATGTCCTCCATGCTATTCCTTATGTTCCACAAATAAGTGAAACCATATGATAATTGACTTTCTCTGTCACTCAGCAAAATCTCTTTCAGTCCCACCCATGTTGATGCAAATATTGGGAATCCATCCTTTCTGATGGCTGAGTAATATTCCATTGTATATATGGACCACATCTTCTTTATCTATTTGTTTGTTTCCATAGTTTGGCTGTGATGGACATTGCTGCTAAAAAATGCTGTCTTTAACGTTATCATTTGTTGCTCTCTGCAACACTGGTGCGGGGTAAGGATAACTGGACCAGCCTGTTATCCTCCAGGAGCTGAGCGAGATAAGTGTCAAGGGCAAGGCCACCACCCTGAAACCAGGAAAGAAACCACACCGAACAGGGAGTTGTGTCAGCCGTGAAGGCACAGCAATCTCAGCTTTATTGTATCAGAGACACAGTTATATAGAGAGGAAAGGAGGGAGTAAAAGAAGTAGCAGAGGCCAATAGGGACTCATTACATGGCTATCACTAAGGCCTTAGGCAGATTTCAGGCCGGACTGCTGGGTGGGGCTAAGTTTGGCAGTCTGAGCACTGGCTAAGAGCCTGAGTGTGGAAAGATTCAGCTAGGTCACGTACACAGAAGTATTCCAGAGAGGTCCAAGAGGCCACCCCAGCCAACTTCCACTAAAGGCCGCAAACTAATGGGCGCCAGGAGATCCCAACAATCATTTTAGATGTTTTCTCTTGAACTTGGCAGTAATGAAAGCAATGAAGCCTTGACAAAGGTAATGTAATTCTGTCCTTCAATTTGTTTTATGTTAGCATAGCCCTAATGCTATAAATGTAATATTTTCAAAGATTATCAATTTTGAGGGTAAATTTATCTGCAAAGCATGGAGAATCTAATTATCCCTATAGAAATAAATATTAAATAACTATACTTTCATAATTTAAATAGTTATTTTATACTTGAGTATGACTGGAAGTCATCTTCTCTGACACAGAGTAGGTGAAAAAACAAAGGATGTTAACAGCCTAAGGTTAAAGTGACATAAATGTAACAAAAGGTAGGAATGCCATTATCATAGAAATATTTGTATACATCCATAGATATAATGACAATAATGATTATGATCTTAGATAATTGTTTTACATAGTTAACAGTGCCAGGTCTAACAAATTTACTCATTCTCTCCCATAATCACATAACTATCTCCAGCATAGTCAGTTGTCTTGACATTTCTTGACTAGAAAAACAGAGTCAGAAAAGTTACATAACTTCCTTAAATATATATGTATATGCTAGTATTTATATATATTTTTTGAGAGAGAGAGTTTCAGTCAGGATTTGAATCTAGGCAATCTAAAAAAATATGCTAATTTAAACTAACTGAATTGAATTAGTTGCTACTTAAATAAAATTAAGAATATGAATATAGAAGGTGAGTGATCATAAGATGAGGATGAGTGAACATAACTTTAATTTCCCAAAGATGGAAAGAATTAGAAAGTTTTATATATATATATATAAAAGAAATAAATATATATTATATACGAAGAAATATATATATATATGAAAAAATAAATTCATATAATATACATTATGGAGAGATCACTTAAAGTATTGAATGCTCCAACCATAAAAGAGTTTTCCATTTAAGAAGTGATCTGCGAGTCAGGGAATCATTTCAGAAACTTGTTTTTTATTTTGCTACAGTACAATTTTATAGTTTTTACATTTGTGTATATTTTTGGTAATATGTAAAAAGTGTCTGAATTCTTATTGTGGCCAAGCATTCAATAAAGTTTCTTTGCAAATTTGTTCTTAATACCAAGCCTCTGTGCCAGTACTTAATAGACAAATATGTGCACACACAATATCTAATTACAACACAAGCAAATGTTTTTTCTTACCCTCTAAAGTGTATTTTTTTCCTATGAAAATTAGCATATATTCAAGGAAATATTCTAGTCAGGAAATTCTTGAGCTGCTGGAATATTACAGGAAAGGTAGATTTAGTACAATTGCCTTGCTCACTAGCCTGTTTTCAGAAGCTTACCTCCTCCATTTTAACTTTTCATAGTTATGTGGTGTTTATGCATTCATTAGGCCATCTGCAGAAATAGAGGCTGAGTTGAGAAGCAAAACAGTAAATATTCTAAGCTTGGGAATAGAGTGAAAAAGAGAAAACAAACAAGGAGAAGATAAAACTGTCTTTAGGTTGAAATGTTTTAAATGGCTTCACAAATTTGCCAACAGTAGTCTTTTAAGATATGGAAATTTATTAACACTAGTGCCTTTACCACAAATTACTTTTAGCTGCTTATACATATACACAAAACAGTTAATGGTTTGTGGACTTCCTACCATAAATACAAGTCATTTTTAGATTTGACATTATTATGAGAATTTGCCAAATGACAGAAGTATGCCTGTACTTTCATCCTGATCCTTCATCATAGCTATAGCAATACTTCATGGAATTTACTCTAAATTCAAAACACCTTTAAAAAGATATTATAAATGATTTCTCCTTTCCCATTTTTGCAAAAATAAGATTTTAAAAAGACATTTATCTTTGCAAGGAACATCCAAATTCAAAGATGTATTATTTTATGTCCCAAACATAATATTGTCATAAAAAGTCCTCTACCCTCCCATCTATTCAGAACAAAAATAGGCATATATAAGATTTTTCTGGATAGATATACCTAATTAACTGGATTAATCTATGGAAACAAAACACAAATATAAGGCAGATGTTTTGATCTCAAAATGCAGATCTTTATTTTAATGGGCAGGTCTCTAGATTTCTAGTCTGTAAGAATGTTCTCAAAACCATTGTTCCTCTTCAGATTTCTCCCATCTGTGACAAAGAAAAATAAAATATCTCCTACATTCTCTTTTGTGCTGGGTCTCTCTCAGGTTTCACTCTTTTCTTCTCTTTGCCAGTCACTGTTCCCTCACATACATTTTTATATGGCTGCAAAATTTGAAAGGGAGTCATTAAAAAATTATTTCAAGGATGTTTTGAATTAAGAGTAAATACATATAAATATAAATACATGGGGTTAAAGTGGAATTGTATCTCTGTCATTTAAACTCTCACTGTAATGTTAAAAATTATCATTTTTGTTTACATTTTCATTATCAATACTTATCACACTGACATCTTTTGCTTCAAGGGGAGAATGCATGTCTTGCCTACCTTGGTCTACATATGCCTATGTGACACTGTAAAGGACCACAGTGGGGAAAGTCCCAAGTGAAAACCATTATGCACCTGGGGCACTTCTTCTTGGCTATTATTGCTAACCTACTTCTCTTACCAAACAAAACCAAGATGTGGCCCAATATAGAAGCTAGACTTAAAAACAGCCACAGTTCTTTCCTGTTGATGGGAGAAATAAAGGCTCCACAAACCTGAAAGACCCTGGGCTTTAAAAACAGTAAGTTCCCTGACTTGCTTGCCAATATCAACCAATCAGAACAAAACAATTTTTTATTGCTTATCAGCATTTGTATCAGAGTGGGAACCTGAGTGGGG
This sequence comes from Spilogale gracilis, assembly GCA_004023965.1. Classification (NCBI taxonomy): domain Eukaryota; kingdom Metazoa; phylum Chordata; class Mammalia; order Carnivora; family Mephitidae; genus Spilogale; species Spilogale gracilis. Next base: position 8,371 of record PITA01031783.1, read on the forward strand.
ACTTTATTTAACCGAACCTCCCTTTTGGTGTACGAGGACAGCCTAACTGCTCTCTCCTGGTGCTGTGTATCTGTTTGGCTCATGCTATTACCCCAACAGTGCCTTGACTGTGCTTTTGATTTTTGGATCTGGCCTTGTTTCTGTCATTGATGGACCCAAGAATGTGACTCCCAAGAGCCTGACTTCAGTAACATACCTAAAACTCAGAGGTGCTCTTCCTAAGCAGAAAAAGAGGACATGGCATGTGATGCAGCAAAGATCAGACTTGCCTCTAGCATCCAAATATCTATGAATACTTTTGTTGTTACCTATGGCACAAACTCAAACCTCCTTGAAATGAAGTAACTCAAGTCTAATAATTACCACTCCATATCCAGGTCTACAATATCTAAGTGTGGTGTAGACTTTATCATTTTGGATATATTTCTTTATGGTCTGATGACCTATAGTCTAATGAAAAAAAACTTAATATCTCATAGCCACTATTCAGTGATACTATATGAACAGCGAGCATAGAAAGTAGAAATTGTCATTAAGAAAACAAAAGAATGCATACTTTCTTTTGAATGGGTGATTGTGTTTTCTTTGTCTAAATAGCCATTAGTGGAGTTATTGGATAAATACCATATGAATTCACTTACATGTGAAATCTAAAAAACAGAACAAATAAGTAAACAAACAAAAAGCAGAATCAGACCTATAAACATAGTTGCCAAAAGAGTAGGGTTTGCAGAGATGAGCAAAGTGGGTGAAGAGTAGTGGGAGATACAGGCCTCTAATTAAGAAATGAATAAGTCATGGAAATAAAGAACACAACACAAAGAACATAGTCAGTGATATTGAAATAGTGTTGTACGATGAAATGACAGATGGTAGCTACAGTTGTGGTGAGCATAGCATAATGTTTAAACTTGTCAAATCACTATGTTGTACATTCAAAATTAATGTAACATTGTGTGTCAACTACACTCAAATTAAAAAAAAAAAAAGGGGAAGAAGAAAAGAAAACACAAGAAGCTCCCAGCAGTTCCTGATCCATAGGAGTTATGAAATATTGTTGGGCAAGAATTTTGAAAACTGCCTACCTTGGCAGTGGAGGAAATTATTTGCAGAGACACTAGTTTGACTCTCTGGGTTGATTCCTATCACCTTGTGCTCTGCAGACCCTGGCTTTGCTCCCGGGAATTGTCTCCTTGCTCAGTTTCTACCGTGACTATGTGATTCTCCCTGTCAGCTTCCATCTGGTACAGATTGGAAGCCCAGAGTTTGCCATAGAAATCTAATGGCCACTGTACTTTCCAGGCCAGGCTTGTGGTATCTTTGGCAATATAAATCCCTAGAAACTGATTTGGCTTTGGATCTGTTTTTTTTCCAATCAGTTATACAGGCAAGTGAACTCATGGAAAACCTTGTCTAGATAAAGCACTGACTCCTTTGTCTATTATCCATGCCTTTTTACTGAGCCCCTTCCTCTTAGGTAATGGTCTCATGATAAAGTTCTGGGGTCATGGGATATCCTAGAGTTTTAAAATATTTGTATGCTACTTTAATCAATTTACTGAGTCACTAATAAGGCCAATTTTGAGTGGAGTTTAGAGTAATTGAAAGCCTTCTATCTGGTGCAGGCTATAGTCGAAGTGAAAACACTTTCTCTCTACCATTATGGCTGGAAAGGACAGAGAATTGGTGATAAAGAACCTGGAGAAAGAGATACTTCAACAGTTCATAGACTAAAGATCTTGGGTCAATCTATGCAACTTCCAGGAAAAGAGGCAAGGAAATTCTTCCTAATAAATACTACACATTAGAGGATTTATTCTGTGAATGTCAATTAATGGGCTTATGAACAAGTCATTACAATTATAGAATGGAAGGGGTGCTATTGTCAAACAACTGAAATACATAAAAATCCATTTAATAATGCCATTGTTGACATGTTCCCAAGTATCTTCCACCCTACCTCTCATCCCCCATTATGGTACTCATTGACAAAAAAATGAGCAAAATATATTCCCAGGAATCATAGAGCTTACACATCACCAAATTTGCTAATAAGGCAGAAGGATAAGAGCAAAGGATGTGAGCACAAACCAGGCATAGGGATACCATTTCTGTCTCCTGATACCATTAATGTCTCCTAAACTTTCAAATTATTTCTTCTCAGCATTGGTACATATTTGGGTTTCAGCGATGCATGCTAACATTAATTATATGTGGTGGGTGTGAGCTCAGAGGAAGAGGTTTCCATATGGGACTTAGTTTTTATCCTTTTTTAATCACACAAGCTGAAGAGTTTACATGCAAAAGTTCTACTTTGCAACCAAATTTGTTTCAGAAAAGCAATCTACGTAGATCAAGTATACTTTACTAGGAACATATTTAGGTAATTTTATTGACTATCTTCTCCTAAAACTATTTTTTACAAGGAGATTTATAAAGTCAACACATATGTAAGTGTCATCAAGGAGAAAGGGAATAAGTTACATAAGTGCTATAGATTATTTTTTTCTTTCCCAGGTATTATAGCTTGGGGAGAAGAAGAATAAATAGAAAACCAATTAATTGCTTTGGACTTTTCCTATAATGGTGGGGGAAGCAGGTTTAGACATAGGATTTGGACACATTATCCTGCCCATCATATTTCTATAATTAATTTTAAAAGAATGTTCTCAAATGAGTAATTTCTATTATTAATTTTAGTCATATGTTTACTGGACTTGTTAAAACTTATTAAACCATACAACTTTGCTTCTGAAGAACAATTCTTTTTCAGTGAAAGAAAGAGCTGATGCCACGTGATGTATCTGTCTTATCATATGCTATACCATTCAGAAAATAATAGCCTTATATTTTATTGAATTGCTAGACTATGATTTGGAAAATTAAAGGTGCTACTCTTCAGGATGTTATATATTTTTTGACCTAATAAGCAAAATAGACTAATGTTCTTCCCATGTTCAGATTTCATAGATTTGGGACCAATATTGAAAGTGAGGTTGATTTCTCTTACAGTTATACCTTATTGATCACTAGTACCATTCTTCTCTGTGATTATGGGATCCGCTGATCTCATGCTATTAGAACTCCAAAGAGAAATACTTTCATTATGAATTGCAATATACTTTCATTATGAATTAAAATGCTTTCATTATGAATTAGCAATTGTTCCACCATTGTTGGAAGGTCAGCCTGCCTCCTGCATGTATTTGTGGATCCTCATGCCTGACTCGTAGGCAATATGTGCAGTTACACCACCCTTCCACATGACTAATTCTGATGGTGAGAGAGGAATTAAGATTTCTATCATACACTGAGGTTGTGGAGACATAGAATGAAATATAGGGAATCCTGAGATTCTGTCCATATTACAATATGAAATGTAGGGTAACTTTCCAATTTCATAGTATTAGTGTGATCCTTTGTTGCATCATACCTGTAGGATCATAATAAGAGGGATTTTACTTCTCATCAGCCTCTAATAGTTAAAGTATAAGCACCAGAGGAAGCATCAGTCAAGCATTGTTTCCCTAAACTATTGAAGCTGAATAGACAGGCAGAGGCAGAGATTGAGGGAGAGCCTGGAGGGGAGATGAAAGAGAAGGTGGAACTCCTTTTTCTTTCTTTCTTTCTTTCTTTTAATATATTTTATTTATTTATTTGACAGAGATCACAAGTAGGCAGAGAGGCAGGCAGAGAGAGGAGGAAGCAGGCCTCCTGCTGAGCAGAGAGCCTGATGTGGGCGCAGATCCCAGGATGCTGATATCATGACCTGAGCCGAAGGCAGAGGCTTTAACCCACTGACCCACCCAGAGGCCGGAACTCCCTTTTCATCTCTGCACTCAGCAAGGGCAGTACTCAACAGCATTAATGGTAGTTTCTGCAGTGTAGTCTGTGAAATAGCTTTACCTTTTTTTTAATTTCTATACCTACTCATCTATACAGATATCAGTTATATGATCCACTTATTTAACTCCAGAAAATCCCCTATTTGTTTAAGAAAACCACTGTTCGCCTTTACAGTTTGCAAAAGAAGACTCAAATTGATACCTGATACCGTCTTTTTGCATCTGGTGTTGTGTTTGAAAATGTTGATGCTGGTTGGACTCCCTTTTCCATTGTGGAAAACTATTTTCTTCTTCCTGAAAATATTTCTATTCTTGTTTCTGTGTTAGGTTTTGATCTTATTTAATTCATTTTCTTCTGCTTTGGAACATTTTCTGTTGCAATTTTATTTTATTTTTATATCATCTCAGGTACCTCATTTTTCTCTCTCTGAAATTCCCATAAAAAGGAAAAGAGAAAGTTTGAATCATCTGATATCTTACATTTCATTAACGTTTTCCATATTTTCTGCTTAGATCACCTGCGTTTTGGGAGAATATTTAGTTTTTGTCCTCAAACTCAAATTTTCATCATTATCTGCCAGGAGCCACCCAGTCTGGCAAGCTGATAGAGTCACCGTGGGGAAGATGGCAGTCTATGCACAGCTCCTGCCTCACATGGGAAAACTCACTGATTTCCCTAAGTCTCAATGAGAAGGCAGCAATAGAAGCACAGTTTCTGCCTCCAAAAATAACCCCACTAGGCCTGATGTTGTCACAGCCAGGGAAGGGCAGTCTGAGCCTCGTTCCTGCCAATGGTGCAAAACCGGCATCTCCTCTTTCTACCGATTGGTCTTTATCCTAAAAGTAAAGCACAATATTCTTGACAGGGCCTCAGGGTGTTTTAAGCCAAACCAAAACCCCTTGCAGTCTTTAGGTCTATTCAAGGGAGTGTACTTTTTGTACTTTCCCTTTAAATCTGCAGATCTGTGGGGAGATTGTCAAGGCTTTTGAATGGCCAAATGAATGGTTAAATATAAAAATAATAAGAGCACTGCCCTGCATACAGAGGACCTATAAATAAAGTCCTCCATGATGCTTATGCACCCAGCCACTAAGAAGAGGCTTGTACAAGGGCTTTTACTTTTGCAAAATAAGTTACTTCTCTTTAGGATGGTTAAGATGCCAGACAGACTGACTCCTGGCCGGTTTGTTAATACTGTAGCTTAACTGCATGTAACTGCATGTATGTAACTTAACTCACCTAAGCCTTTTAATTACTTTGCTATTTCCTTTCTTTTCTGTAAAACCTGCTTAAAAAACACCACATGATTAATCTACCCTTTATTGCCTGGAAACAAGTTGTAAGAAATTATAAAAAACCTTACTGATCAAACCTATTCCCATTTGGTTGAGGGATTTGACATAAATTGTAGACATGTACACCAGCAAAAATATTTTGCACTGATCAATGCACTGTATTCTCTAAAGTCGTCTACTGTAAAAGATTTTTCCTTTTAATCTATAACTTGTTGCCTATAAATAAAGACACAGAAAGCCAGTGAGACAGAGATGCCTGGCAGGTGATCGAAAAGAGTCTCCGAGGTTCTCTCGTTACTCATTCTCTGACACCATCCTTCCTTCAGGGACTCCTGGTTCAGCCAGAGCTGGACTCCAGCAATTATCTATGTTCTTAGTACTACTCAGTCTATTGAATAAAATTTTCTCCCAAATTTAGAAAAATATATTAAAATTTCAAAAATCTGTTTATTCCTACCACATAATAACTTGTTTTTTTTCTTATTCTATGGGATTTAGATGCACTATAACTTTTTAAATGTTTAATTTTTCAGTTGAGAGTATTCTTTTATAATTAAATTTTCTATTCTTTAATTTTTATACTAAATTCATTTAGTTTTTCAAAATGTTTAATTTCCAGTTCTCTCATTCTCTCTGTCTCTCTCTCCTCTCTTTTTGCAGTTGAAAATTTGTTTCCTTATCCTAAAATGTAAAATTGTATTATAGTGTATATTTAGTAACATATCTATGCTAGTTATGGTATATATAGTAAAGATACAGTAAACTATTTAGGACCCCAATCTATAACTCCCTTTTAGGTCCTGGACTTCCAAATCAAATGCTCCTAGACAGTAAGATTTTTTTTCCTTTGATCAGTTGTTAGTTGGAACCTGAAGATCTCTAGTTAAAAATAGGATAGTACAAATGAATGGATAAAGAAGATGTGGTACATATATACAATGGAATATTATGCCTCCAACACAAAGGATGAATATCCAACTTTTGTAGCAATATGGACTGGACTGGAAGAGATTATGCTAAGTGAAATAAGCCAGTAGAGAAAGTCAAGTATCACATGGTTTCACTTACTTGTGGTGCATAAGGGGTAACCTAGAGGACAGTAGGAGAAGGAAAGAAAATGGGAAGTAGGGTAATTCAGGGAGAGAAACAAAACAACAGAGACTTTGGACACAGAAACAAACTGAGGGACTTGGAGGGAGGGGGGTGGGGGGAGGGGGGAGCCTGGTGGTGGGTACTGAGGGCACCTATTGCATGGAGCACTGGGTGTGG
>PITA01031784.1:0-14765 GCA_004023965.1 Spilogale gracilis
AAAAAAATATACGGCTTATCATACTGTCACTTCAAAGGAGACAGATCTATATGGACCAACTGGCAAAAATGTACATGATATATTGTTAGCAAGATGATTGTATTTTTTTAAAGATTTGATTCATTGATTTGAGAGAGAGAGAGAGAGCATGAGAAGGGAGAGGTCAGAGGGAGAAGCAGACTCCCGGCCAAGCAGGGACCCTAATGTAGGACTCGATCCCGGTACTCTAGGATCATGACCTGAGCCAAAGGCAGTCTCTTAACCAACTGAGCCACCCAGGCGTCCCAAGATGATTGTATTTTTAGCAAAAATGAACAATTGGGGTTTATATTTTTTTTCATATGCTTAGAAAAAATAGTCTGGAAGGGGATACATATGAAATGATTGACAATGGTTGCCTCTAGGAAATAGAATTAACAGAGGTAGGAGTAGGTTTTCATATTTTATTCTATAGAATTCTATACTGTTTGAATATTTTTATAATCATAGGAATCCACCGTGAGGCAGAGATCATCCGATGCTGCTGATTGTCCTTTGATGAATAAAATATAGAAGCAATCAACAATAACATTAACAGGTGTGTGCTAGGCGCTGTCCTTTGGACTTTACATATGTAAGTCTGTCAAATTTTTGTAAATATGCTATGAAATAAGTACCATTACCATTTCTATTTTACAGTTGGGGAGAAAGAAGCCCAGAGAAGGTAAGCAAGCTGCCAAGCTAACCAAATAATGGAGCTGGGGTTGCATCTAGGCACTTTGACTCCCCAGAGACTATTCTTACTCCCATTGTACATTGATTAATTGGTGGAATGAATGAATGAATGAACGAATGAATGAATGCTAAAAGTAAAAAAAAAATGTTTTCTGACTAAGTCTTCAGTAAGTAGAAGAATCAATGAACCAGTAAAACTCATTCTGCTTAATCAAGGTTCTACAATTTATCTTTCAGTGCAAGGTAATGAGCTGTTTATACTCAGAGCCCTCCAATGCTGAAAAGACACTGATGTTAACAGTTGTTGATGAGTGGCTGGGAAAGACTGAACATTTTAATTTAAAGTAAGTGAAAGAATTAATTGCTGGCAAGTTAAAAGGCTTCATCTGCCCTTTCGCTGCTCCTTGGTCTTCTGCCTTCCGCCCAGAACAGCAATAGGGCATTGTTGAGTTCAAGTGTGGCGAGCCGGTGTTTCTTTTCCAAGGCACCTGGGTTTGCGGCTTGTGCTTACATACCTGGGAACCTGGAAAAGTGATCATGAACTCTGTCTCCAGAAGCACCTTCATTCCTGGAGGGATGATTCAGACTCCTCCCTCAGGGAAAAAGGCTAAAGTGTAGATAGTGAGCTCCTGGAAGACAGGAGGTAGATTTTCTCCCGTTTGTATCCTCAACAGCTGGAAGGGCGCCCAGCACATAGTAGGACCTTTGTATAGGACGGGCTGTCAGCACTGTCAGATCCATAGCTATTCTGATGGCATAGAGGAAGTTCTAAGAAAAATAATAAATGCTCATAAATTGAAATAGCGTTTTCTGAATTTACAAATTACATTCATTCAGCAAATAGATACTAAGCATGTACTATGCACAGAGCCTTGTGGGAGATTCAGGTGAATACAAAATCATCCTAGTCTTCAAGAAGCTTATAGTAGAGTCTGAGGGATTTGGAATTGTAACTTTAGAATAAGGAGAAGAATCTTGTAAACCTGAAGTCCAGGAAAAATAGCATTTCTCTCTCTTTTTCTCACATTCTCTCCCCACACACCCCACCCGTCCATCCCTAATCTTAGCTATTATGCCAGAGTCATTGTGTGGGCTATGTGATTCATATACGTGCCTCAAGTGAAATGTTTGTGGCGGAAGGAGAACAAATAGAACCATCTCCCTAGGACAATTGAATGTGGTTTCCTGGCAGAGTGGAAGCCGATCGGGGCACAGCTGAGTTGAGGGTAGGTGTGCACGTAAGCCAGGCGCTCTTCCAGCTGCTGAGGGTACAAACAGGAGGGAATCTACACTCTCTGCTCCAGGACTTCACAGTGTATGCTTTAGCCTCTTACCCCAGTGGGGGAGCTCCAGCAGTCCCTTAAGAAATCGGGGTGCTTCTGGAGTAAAGAATTCTTTCGCACATTTCTAAGATCCCAGATGTGTAAGCACAAGCCGCGAAACCAGGCGGCTTGGAACAGGAACCCCAGCTCGCTGCACTGGAACTCAACAACACCCTTGTTATTGTTCTGGGCAGAAGGCAGAAGATCAAGGAGCAGAGAAACGGCAGAGGAAGCCTTTTAATTGCCGGCAATCAATTCTTTCACTTACTTTAAACCTCTTCTGTGGGAAGTCAGACGAAAACCCCACAGGAAAAACACATGTCAACCTGTTTGATGGGCCAAATGACCTATTTGGGGGAGAGGAAGGGAGAGGAGTGCTTAAGTGAACGATCATGCCGGCTACCTGATCCTTAACAGTCTTGTAGAAGGGGTAGAGAACAGCGAGTAACTAAGACTTATAACTGCGGTGGAATTAGAAATGGAATTAGAAAGGTACTTGGTCAAACTTTGGGCTCCCCGCACCTCTCGTCTTTCCCATAGATCCGCACAAGTGCCAAAGTCCTGAACCGCAAGAAGCCAGGGATATTGCAATTCTCCATGTGTTTCCAATCAGAAATAGTAACACCCTGTTGGATATTTTTATGAATGTTCTGAGCTTTGGAGGAGACGGCATAGTGCAGCGGTAAGAAGGGCAGGGGTGGGTGTCAGCCTGCAGAGTGCATCGTCTGTGTTCCCCTGGAGAAAAGGAGACCCGATGCCGGCCGTAAGAAAGTCAAAGGAGCTAAGATTAAATGAGATTATACATGTGTAATATGTGGCACCTCACGAACACTCAATGATTGCTAGCATTATCAGCTCCACAGAAACAAGAAGCCGTGTGTGTAGAACCTGAGTTTGCCAGGTGTTTCCACATCCATGCTCTGGGAGGAAGCATGGTGCTTACGGGTCAAACTTCTGGGCTCATGCAGACGTGAGTTCAAATACTGGTTTCCTTCTCACCAACTTTCCAAACACAGGCAACTCAGTTAACCTCTGAGCCTCAGTCTCTTCATCTATGAAATGGGATAATAGCAGTTCGTGAGAGGTATAAGAGAGTAGTGGAGGTGAACTCAATAATGTAGGAGAGTTGTTTAGCATGACGAAGTGCTCAGTAAATGTTAGCAATGATTTATGTTCCTATTTCTCCTCCTAACAGCTCTAGTATGAGGAGCCTAAAGTCTGTATGCCGGAGTTTCTCCTGCTGAAAGCATTCCAGAACAGGACTGAGGTCACACTCCAGGGCGAGCAGAGCACCCGGCCGAGGACATTTTCCAGTGGTGACGTAACGGGGGGAGGCTGTTTCAGAAAATGAGTTGGATGCTTTGAAGAGACACACCCTGTACCTGAGCCAGGAATGAAGATTCTAGCCCCTGAGGCCTTAAAGGAAATCTGAAGGGAGGAGTCCGTTGGAATCTGGCGCCCTGCCCCAGTGATCCCTTCGCCTCCCGAAATGGGGTCATTAAAGTGGACATTCTCTTCCGTTCTTAGCTCCCGTTATCCAGAGTAAAGGGTGGAGAGGTCTTAACAGGTCTAAACGTGCCCAGAAGGTTTCTGGCTGTCCTTGGAACTCTGAGGATGTGCTTCGAATTAAAGAGCAGGCAGACTGTGCACTCATCAGGGTGGGGCCCGACGGGCGCTCCTGGAGGAGCCCCCCGGATGCTGCATGCAGACCCGGTGACTCAGCTCTGAGATCTGCCACGTCAGAGAAGACGGTCCGCTTGCAGGAACCTGTAGCAATCGTGACAACAGACATGAAGGGGCAGAATCTTATTTCCACTGAGTCCATCCTCCCGCGGCCTAGTCACCTTCCCTTCCCCCTCTAGTCACCTCCCAAAGCACACTTCCACAGACCCCGCATTCTTCCTCGATAGCGATGCCCACTCATTCAACTCTATTTTTTGAGTTCTGTGTATGCGTCTTAGGTGAGCGTCCACCCCCCGTGTGCTTGTCAGTATGAGTATCTGTGCGGTCTAGATGTGTACCTATCCAGGACTTAAACCAAAGGCGTGAAGCCAAACCTAAGAGAAACATGTTGCCTTGCTGAACTAAGACCAATCTGAAGGTTAAATATTTCTTAGAAGACAACTTGGGAGAAAATAGCTTGGTTCAGTTTAAGACAAGCGGTAGAATTTTTCAAAAGTCACATAATCTTGTAAGTAGATAATACATTTACGGGATTCAAAGTGAAATAAATATATACACATCAGTGCCTGTTTCTGTCTCCGTCCTCAACCTATCCAGCTCCATCCCATCTCCCCAAATGGCTAGCCGTGTCAATATTTCCTATGCATTTTCCAGAGATTTTGAATGCATGCAAAAGCAAATAAAAATTGACAGTGCAGCTTTTTTTTTCATTTGAGAATCCATTTTGGAAGTCTTTTAATTCTGTTCATAAGAAGTACCCGCATTCTCTTTTTACAACTACACGGTATTCCACTATACGGACGCACCCCCCTATCGGTGGGCATTTAGGTTGTTGCCAATTTCTTGCCATAGCAGAGAGTACTACAGTGAATAACCGATTCTGATAGTTCCTACCAAATTGCCCACCTATGGGTGGCACCAACTAACATTTGCAAGAACAGCATGGGAGAATGCCCGTTTCCTCTTTCCTTGCTAATACCATATGTTAATACACTTAGATTTTTACTAAGTTGATTGTAAAAAATGGTATTTCGTTGTAGTTTGAACTTGGGCTTGTCTTAAAATATGAAGGACATTAAAAAATTTGTCTGTGAAATGAGCTACAAATAATTCGCTCCCAATTTGTTATGTTTATTTTTACTTTGTTCAAGGAGCTTTCTGCTAAGCAAAGAGTTTTATTTTTATGGAATTTAATTTTTAAATATTTTACTTTATGCCTTCTAGATTTTGTCGCATAGTTAGAAAGGTCTTCTCTGCTAAGTTTATACAGGAACTTTCCTTTTAGGACTTTTTTTTTTACATTCAATATTTGATTCATTTGGAATGGCTCCTAGTATAATTTATTTCAGAAGCTCAGTGTGAACCTGAAGGACAAGAAAGTCAGAAGGATGTTGCCATGTGGGCTGAAGGCTGGAATGAAAAACATCCAGAAGATTCTCATAGCTTTGCCATGTTTTTCATGTGTCCCTGCCCTTCCAATCACAGTCCTTTGGCCCAGACGTGGGTCTCTCACCCAATCCAGGTCAATCCAAGCCCTTCTTAGGCATATCTCAACTTGGGACCAACAAGAACAGGCAGGTCTTGGAAGAGATAGCCGTTAAAGAATGCCAGGACTTCCGTGGCCAGGTTCCTTCCACAGGAGGCAGCAAGCTAGTAGTGACGGAGTAAAATTAATACAGAGGAAAAGGCAGTGATGATAGAATACTACTCAGCAATAAAAAGGACTGAACTACAGAAATACGCAAGAGCATGAACCAACCTGAGTGAAGGAAACTAGACTAAAATCAGAACCCGCTTCAGGATTCCATTTACACAAAACTCTTAAAAATGTAAACTAATCTAGAGTGACAGAACTGAGATCAGTCAATGCCAGGAAGAGGAGGGTGAGGAGAGGCAGAGTGGGGCGGGAGAGAGGAAATACAAAGAGGAATACGGAAAACTGGGGAGTGATGGATATGTTAATTTATTAATCGTGGTGATGGTTCCGTGGGTGGGTATGTATTTCAAAACATATCAGATAGTACACTGTACATTTATACAGTTCATTCTGTCAGCAATACCTCAACAAAGGTGTTTTTTAAAAAACAGAGAGGAGAGGAAAAATTAACCCTGAAAGAAGCAGAGAGGATGTGTAAGAGGGAAGAAAAACAAGAGAAAGGGTGAATTTAGATAGCATTTAACTTTTCAGTTCTAAATGCCCAGCTGCTTTCCAGTTTGGCATCTTTTTTTTTTTTTTAAGATTTTATTTATTTATTTGACAGAGAGAGATCACAAACAGGCAGAGAGGCAGGCAGAGAGAGAGGAGGAAGCAAGCTCCCTGCCGAGCAGAGAGCCCGATGCAGGCCTCGATCCCAAGACCCCTAGATCACGACCTGAGCTGAAGGCAGAGGCTTTAACCCACTGAGCCACCCAGGCGCCCTCCAGTTTGGTATCTTAATGCAAACTTGTATTCTTGGGGTAATATATTTATCACTTTGCCCAAGCTGAGTTTCTGTGCTCTGCAGAGAGAGTAACAGAACCATACCCTCCTCTTCCCAAGAAGAACTCGAAGATTCCACTTTGGCCCTTTTCTTTCTTTCCTTTCACACCCAGTTTGGCACCAAAGTACAACCAATTCCACCTGCAAGCCTTTTCTGCCCTTGTTCTCTCCCACCCAGAAGTGCTGAGAGGCCAGGCTCCTACTCCCCAGTTAGACTCTTCAGGTCTCTCAACTGGGCGCTACCCTCCAGATTGTTTCCAAAGTTACATGTCCAAAGCACAGATCTGATCCTTCCATCCCCTCCTCTTAAAACACTAGTATCAACAACCTAATGACCTAACATGTTGGTGACCGCAGCTCCCAGCCCGGGCCCAGCCTCCCCCGCGCCCCCTCCAGAGCACCTCTGGTGTTCCCCACTGCCTGGCAGGCAGCTGACTCCAATGACATCAGGCATATTGACACCTTGGGTACTCCTATCCTATTGGTCCATCTGAAACAAAATTCTAACAGAGGTAAAGCCTGACTCAAATGCTACCTCTTCATAACTTTATTTGGCTCTCTCGGGCTGAATGAATTGTTCTTTCACCTGTGTTCCCATAGCTCTTATCACCTCTGCTGTGGTGACTGATGAGTCTGTCTTTCCCAGAAGATGATCAATTTCTGAAGAGCAGGAAGTATGTCTTATCCATCTTTATAAACCCAGAAACTAGCATAATACACAAAATTATATCAAGTTCTTAATTAATGTCTTTTCATTGATTTAAATTGAGGCAATCAGAATAGATCAATGGTCTTCAAGTCTTTTTAAATGCTCCTCAACACAACTCTTATTGAAAACAAAGCATTACAAGAAATCTCAAATTAGGGGCACCTGGGTGGCTTAGTCATTGAGTGTCTGCCTTCAGCTTGGGTCATGATCCCAGAGTCCGGGTATCATGCGTCCCTCCTCAGTGGGAAGCCTGCTTCTCCTTCTCTCACTCCCCTTGCTTGTGTTCCCTCTGTAGTGTGTTTCTCTCAGTCAAATAAATAAATAAAATCTTAAAAAAAAAAAAGAAATCTCAATTTATAATTTGGATAAAGGTGGAACTGATCTGGTTGAAAAGTAAATTAATGAGCTTGATCCTGAGGTTGTTTTGTCATTCAAGATTTCTTTCTTTTCTTTTCTTTTCTTTTCTCTTAAGATTTTATTTATTTATTTATTTGACAGAGAGAAACACAGCCTGAGAGGGAACACAAGCAGGGGGAGTGAGAGAGGGAGAAGCAGGCCTCCCGTCGAGCAGGAATCCCGATGTGGGACTCGATCCTGGGTCTCCAGGATCATGACCTGAGCTGAAAGCAGTCGCCCAACCAACTGAGCCACCCAGGCGCCCCTCAAGGTTTCTTTCTATCTGCATCCACGCGTTAGAGATTTGCTTTTCTGCCACCTTCCCCTACCTCCACATCTTTTCCATCACCTGACGAAGACTCCATTGCCCCTGACCCTCCTGTATCACAAGAAGACCCCCCGAAAGACAGTTCCCCTGTGTTACCAGGTGCCCTTCCTCAACACTTTCCTGTACCATAACAAATTCCCAATCATGGGGGGTTGGGAGAGGGAGATGTTTTTGGACAAAGAGATTTTTTTAACCACAAAGAAAATTCTCATAGAGAGGCCCCTGGCTGTTTGCTCAAATTACTAAGCTAGTTTCCAAAAAGTTACATGAAATTGTAAGTGCATCTCCTTTTGTTTCTGGCCTTTTGTTTCCAGAATTTCAATTTCTAGAGTTGATTTTCATACCATTTTCTATCTAGCAGTATCCAAAGCATTACCATGTTTTAATCCCCTCCCCCAGCACACACACAGTTTTATAAACAGAGCTGGTTCGACAAAAAAAAACGAATAGGCTACATTTGGAACTCAGAGGAAGCATTCAGAACATTTGTGGCATATAGAATTTATGACAAAGATAAAAATGAAGCAGTTTCATTGTTTGTAGGCAAAGTGAGGGCATTGGACCAGATGATCTCTGAGGGTTCCTCCAACCTATGAGTTTATGACTTCTGGGCAGATGAGAACAACAGCGTAGGTTTCAAGTGAACTGTGTAAGAAATCAGTTGTTCATTGCACAAACAAATAGCATACAATGGCAGTAAATCTCACAAAGAACATTTCAAAAATTATCTTCAGTGCTTCGTTATATGTACAGTTTCATTTTTTTCTTGCTTTTCTTACCTTCTAAGAAATGCCCCTTGTATGAGCTTTCCGCTGTCCTTCAGCAAACTGTCTGTGTGTACATGATGTCTCCCACATCCCCATGATAGAGGCCACAGGATCTAGAGACATTTTGCAAGGTCTATAGGACTACATTAAGAGAGGAGAGGACTTTTTTCATCTGCTTAAAAATGTGAAGAAAGAGAGTATTTCAAAAGTGGTTATGTCGGTAGGAATTCAAAATCCATTTGCCCAAACCATTTTATGGCTAGTTTAGTAGGCTAGATCCCAAAAGCTATTTAACCCAAAATATAATATAAAAGGACCATTAATAGCTTTATTTTGATATACTTAGCCTCATTTATAGAACCATTTTCTTAGGGGGAAAAACCCCACTCTGTGTTCCCTGATGCGACACCATGGGCTTATCTCCCTGGGACCAGCAGGAGACACCGGCCTGCTGCAGTGGGGACAGCTGGGGCAGGTGTGCCCGCCAACCCCAGTTCATTTAGGCTTAACATCCGCCTAAGAGGAGGCAAAGTGGTTCCAAGCCGGGAACAAGGAAAAGTTATCTCAAAGGGTGGGGTTGCGAATGTCAACCCTCCCTATTCTTATTTTTAAAATTATTCTATATATTGAGTATTCATAACAGACTGCTTGTCTTAGCTTTAATTCAGAATCCTGCTTTGTGGCCATGATTGAGATCGCAAAGGTTTTTCGGGTTTTGTTTTGTTTTGTTTTTTTTTGCTCTTTGTTATAATTAGTAAACGGTTTTACATACCTTGGTTATAATAAATTTGTTTTTGAATTTCATTATAATACCTAAATTGATCATTATCACAAATGGATGTCTACTTGGCTGTCAGTGTTTTTCTCCTAACAGAAATGAATGATATAAATTTTTCGAATTAGTATATCGTGGGTTTCCTTTTTAACTACTTGAAGAGAAAAAAAAAAAACCAGAGTGATAAAGTATATTTTGAACCAAACACGAATGCTCACTTCGGCAACATATATACCGAACCATATGCGAGCTCAATCATTCATTCAACAAACATTTACTGTGTACCGACTATGGGCTGAATCCTCTGGAGTATAGTAAGATGAATAAATAACTGTTCCTGCATTCATGGAACTTATGAAATATAGCAAATAAAACAGATAAATTAATAGCCCTACTAAAGGTACAATGAATAAGTACTCTAAGAGATGACAGTCCTTTGGGCAACAAAGGAGGGGCAGAGGATATTCAGCTGAGACAAGAGAAGTATTTTGGAGATATTGGTGCATGAGCTGATCCTTGTTGGAGAATAAGCACCCAAAAAGTGATGGGAGAGGGCCCCAAGGAGGAGGGAATGGAAAACCACTGATGGTTTTAGAAAGGGGAAGTGACACGGGTTATCTGAACGGCTTAGAAAGCAGACAGACACCAGCTCAGCACGACTGTAGTGACTGAAATGAACTTTACTTGCCAGAACCATAAGAGACTGGTGTGGACAGAGCACACAGATTCGAGAGATGCTGAGGCAGCCAAGTCAACAAGCCTCGGGGAGCCTTTAGAGACAGGCGTGGAAACATAGATCTGGAAATCAGTTCAAGTAACTATTGAAATTATAGAATAGTGGTTCTCAAGCTTATTAAGCAGAAGAATTACCCAAAAAGCATATTTAATACAAGTTTCTGGCTCTACCCTGTGGATATAGAAATTGAGTAAGATTTAAGTTTGGACGCAGGAGTCTGTTTTTAAGTCACATCCTCGACAATCTGGAAGCATGTGGTGCACTAATCATACTTGAGGAAACAGTGCTGTGGATTTCGGGACTTCCAGAAGAGTGTGCAAAGAGTAGAAGGTGGTTGAGGATGGCTATTCAAGGAAATGAGGCTGAGAATCTGCCCCCTGGGGCTCCCACCATGTGCCATTTGTTTCTCTGTGTCCTGGGATCAAAGATCTTGTCTTCTTGGAGTTTCTAAGGTAAAAGCGTACATACACAGAAACTAAATGGTTTTAAAGAGAGCCCTGGAGAAAAGAAAGCAGAATAAGGGCTCGAGAGTGATGGGGTTGGGGGAAGTGAAGGGAGGTGGGAAGGAGAGGGTGGGAAGCATTTTTTGATTGAATAAGAAAAAACTTTCCGAAAGTAACATCTGAGTGGAAAGCTGAGAAGAGAAGGTGGCCAGGAGATGCCCTGGGAGGAGAGCATGAGCTTACGATGTATAAAGCAGATGTGTCAAGATTAGGAGGTGGGAGCAGCTTGGTGTGTTGGGAGAACGGCTGTCGGGCCAGGGAGCAGCGGGGCTGGAACAGTGTGAGTGAGAGGGGGAGTAGAACGAGCGCAGGACAGAGGAGCAGGCAGGAGCCAGGTCATGCTGCTGTAGATCAGGGCAAGGATTTGGGAGTTGAGGATGTGTGGGGAATTCAACGGAAGCTTTGAATAGAAGGACAGCATCTGACTTTCTTTTTGGAAGGCTCACTCTGCCTGCTGTGAAGTGGACAGAGCAGTTGTGGAAACGAGAGCCCAGCGAGGAGGCTCCTGAAGGGTAGTTCCACGCGGAATAATAATAATCCACGCGGCGGTTATGGCGGTTGGGACACGGATGGCGGTAGCAGAGATGGTGAGAGGAGGGCAAAGCTGACGCGTGTTATGAACGTGGAAATGACATTGCAGGTGGATTAGCTGTGAGATGTGAGGGAACTTTCTAGGTGTGGGGGTTTCGCTTGGTTTTTGGTAGAAGAAACGATTAACATTTAAGAGATGATGAGACATAGTGTGAAAATAAAGGGAAGGTGGGCTGCCGGGTCTCTTTGGTATCCCTCGTGCCTTGAACCATGATGACACACAGTAAGAGCTTAAAGAATGTTTTTTGAATGAGGGGCACCTGGGTGGCTCAGTCAGTTAAGTGTCTGACTCTCGGGTTCAGCTCAGGTCGTGATCGCGGAGCCTTGAGATAGAGCCCCGCATCAGGCCCCAGAGTCGCTAGACATTCTCTCTCTCCTTCTCCCCCTCCCGCCTCTCAACCAATCTATCCACCAAATCTTTTTTTAAGATTTTATTTATTTGAAAGAGAGAATGAGAGAGAGAGAGAACACGAGATGGGGAGGGTCAGAGGGAGAAGCCGACTCTCCACTGAGCAGGGAGCCCGGTGCGGGACTCGATCCCGGGACTCCCAGGATCATGACCTGAGCCGAAGGCAATTATTTAACCAACGGAGCCACCTAGGCCCCCAGTCAATGAAATCTTTTTATTTTTTATTTTTTTAAGATTTTATTTATTTATTTGACAGAGAGAGAGATCACAAGTAGGCAGAGAGGCAGGCAGAGAGAGGAGGAAGCAGGCTCCCTGCTGAGCAGAAAGCCTGATGTGGGCCTCGATCCCAGGACCCTGAGATCATGACCTGAGCAGAAAGCAGAGGCTTTAACTCACTGAGACACCCAGGTGCCCTAAAATATTTTTTAAAAGACTTCTTGAATTACTGAAAGACTCATAGCTTCAGAATAACTAAGAAGGTGAGGACTAGAAAAAGTCATCAGATAGTAGAGGTAAGAATTTGCTGGGAGGCAGGTGGGAGGGGGGCTACTAACCAGGTGAGGGACACAGAGGAAATTGCAGTTTGGGGACCAGGAAATAACAGTGCATGGAGCCAATCGGGAAGGTCAATGGCGCAGGATGGACGTTGGGAGGGCTGAGCCAGTATGGATGACGGGAAGGTGAAGCTTGTGCCTTGGGTGGTACCAAGACAATTGAATAAGGACTGACATCTGGAAGAAGTGCTAAATGATTCTTTTTCAGTCTCTTCTAGGGATGTGTGTGAGTGTGTGTAGGTGAGTGTTCGTGCTGACTCAGTCGTGGGGGTTGGGATTCACAAGAGCAGGCATCTGTTAGGAGGAGAGCATGTTCTTATCTACGGGGATATATATTTGTGCCAGCAAAGTACAGTTGCTAAAACAACTTTTTCCCTTATTGCCTTCCTCCCCTCCTTCCATCCCACTCTTCTTCCTGCTCTCTTTCCTTCCTTTCTTCCATTCTTTGAGACAGGTTTTTAAAGACCTTGAACCGATGAGCTGAGAAACTCCCTTGAAAAAAAAAATATTCTAATTTAAATGTCCTGGTAATCAAGAAAGGAATAAAGGAATTCTGACCTCTGTCATGCCTTAACAAATGAGAGTGGACATTATCTTTCCAAGTTGAATGTATGATGTAAAATGTATTTCAAAAGAGCCTGAGACTACTTTCTAACTGATACGTTGGTGGACTGCCCTTCTCACAGTATGTTTCTACGTGGAGGTGAGCCTTACATTCCCTCCCATCTGTATCCTCTTTGAACTATTTTGGTCAAAAAATGTGGTTGCGAAAGGCTTGCCGCATTCCAACCAACAGCATCCGTCATCAGTTGGTGGATAGAATCCTAAAGGAGGAGTTCAATATGTGTAACATTTAATCTTTTTCAGAGTAGCCCATGAAATTAGTTTTAAACGTCTCATAAAATGGGACACATTCCAAATTTGTGTTGTTATCAAGATTATCTTTAAATAAAATATCATAAAGACGTTTTATCTTGACATAACAAACTACTTTCTGCCCATATTTTAATACAACTTCCTGAGTTTCAGTACACGCCATACCTAATAGAGTAATAATTTCTAAGCAGTCAATCTGCCTGTTCTGTGCAGACTTATGATGGCACAGCTAATATCAGGCTAGAGTAATGCCCTGTCTGTTTTTAATGACCTTGAGCCAACAAGCTACGATCCTCCTTTGGAAAGCAGTTCTAATTCAAATACCCTCTTAATCAAGAAGGACGTATTTGCAGTTAATTTAGAAAGTTCTTACCAACCTTAAATCAGCGGTTCTTGACTATAGACACAGCCCATTGGGGTTGGGGGTGGGGTTGGAAATGCGAGGCGCTTTTGGTTGTCATGACGACTGGGAGATACTGTTGGCGCTAGTCACCTCCAATCCCCTGAAGGCTCCTACCAGGCAGTTTCAGGCCCTCATGTATGTGTGTTATTCCCTCTTCCTGCAACGTTCTGCCCCATCTCTGTGTCAGCTGTGTGTGTGTGTGTGTTTATTACTAATCGTGCAACCATTATCACTACCTAGTTTCGGAACATTTTCACCACCCCAAGAAGAAAGCTTGTGCCCATTAAGCCGTGAGTCCCCATTTCCATCACCAGCCCGATCCCCCAGAAACCATTAAGCTTTCTGTCTTTACAGATTTGCCTATTACAGATATTTCATATAGATGGAATCATACAATCTGTTACCTTTGTGTCTGGCTTCATTCACTTGGCATGATGTTTTCAAGGTTCATCCATGTCGTGGAATGTATCAGCACATCATTTCACTTTATGGGTAAATCATATTCCCCTGTATGGATAGACGATGTTTTGTTTATCCATTCATCTGTTGGTGGGCATTTGTGTTGTTTCTACCTTTTGGCTCTCGAGAATAGAGCGAGTATGAATATTTCTGTGCAGGTTTTTGTTTGCACCTGTTACCAGTATGGGGGGTCATACACCCAGGAGTGGAAGCTGAACCATATGGTAATTTTTTGTTTAACAGTGGATTGAGCATCTTTTAAGAAATCCCCTCTGAAGTCTTTCTGGACCTGTCTTTTCCCCTTGCACCCAAGTTATCCTTCCTTCTGTGTATTACCACTATTTCCAATGTATACATCTCTCCTGGCATCTGAATTTGAGTTTAACAATCTGATATTTCCTGCCTCCTGTTAGTAGATTATAAACTCCTGAAGGCAGAACCCAGGTCTTACTTTTCTTTGTATTGCTTACTGCAACTCCATTTATCTTTGGTGAATTATAAGCTCTTGATCTTGCTGGGAAATGACTGTTTTCTAGGTGCAGGGAAAACTTCGCTTCCAACAGCGTGACTTTTCATGGGGAGCACCAAGAACTTTGGATGCTATGAAGTGGTAATTGCTGTTTTTAACTGTAATTGCTTGGGCTGTGATGGCACACCAAGGTTGCTATTATATTTATTTAGGCAAAGAAAGAGAGGGTGTATGTGTGTATATGTGTGGGGAAGAAGAGGCTGTATTTTCGATGTTGCAGCTTTTTGACAGTAAGCTGCATTAGCAAAATCTCTCTACCAGCCAGGGACCTCCACCGATATAGGAGGAACTTTTCAGAATCTCATCTTTGAATGAGTCTGCATTGCTGGGCTCCTCCACCACTATGCTGATATCTGAAAATGCTACATTTTATAAGCCATAGGTCTGCCTAGAGCTACTAGCATTTTTGGCAATCTTGCAAAATCACAAGGGTTTTAATTAACTTGCTTTCAAAGTAGCTTTCCTTAATGGGTCATAGGACAAAGTATTGAATTAACACAAAGAATTTCCTAATGGAATGAAAACAAATGGG
>PITA01031785.1:0-14758 GCA_004023965.1 Spilogale gracilis
GAAAGGAAAAAAAGAAAAAACTGAAAGCCAGTATCCTTGATGGACACAGACTCAAAATCCTCAAAAGAAATTTGGCAAACTGAATTCAACAAGACATTAAAAGGATCATTCACCATGATCCTGTGGGATTTAGTCTAGGGATGCAAGAATGGTTCAAAATTCACAAATCAATCAAGGTGATACATCACATACAAGAGGAAGGATAAAGGCCATATGATTATCCTAACAGATGCAAAAAAATCTGACAAAATAATCCGTTCATGACAAAAACTCTCAAAGTGGGTTTAGATGGAACATACCTCAACATAATAAAAAGTCATATATGAAAAACTCACAGATAATATATTCAATAGCCAAAAGCTGAGAGCATTTCCCCTAAGATCAGGAGCAAGACAACAATGTCCACCCTCACCACTTTTATTCAATATAGTACTGGAAATACTGGCTACAGTCATCAAAGAAGAAAAACAAACAAAAAAGGTATCAGAATTGGTAAGGAAGAAGTAAAAGTGCCACTATTTGCAGATGACATGATACTCTATGTAGAAAACCCTAAAGACTCCACCAAAAACCTATTAGTATTAATAAATAAATTTAGTAAAAGTTGTGGGACACAAAATTAATATACAGAAATCAGTTGCATTTCTATACACTAATAATGAAGTAAAAGAGAGAAATTAAGAAAACAATCCCATTGACAATCACACCAAAAACAATAAATTATCTAAGAACACATTTGACCAAGAAGGTAAAAGACCAATCTCTGAAAATTATAAAACACTTCTGAAAGAAACTGAAAATGAAACAAATGGAAAGATATACCGTGCTTATGGATTAGATGAATTAATATTTTTAAAATGGCCATACTACCCAAAGCAATCCTACAGATTTAATGCAATCACAATCAAAAAATAAATAGTACTTTTCACAGAAGGCAAACAAATAATCTTAAAATTTGTATGGGACCACAAAAGACCCTACACAGCCAAAGTAATCTTGAGAAAGAAGAGCAAAGCTGGAGGTATCACAATTTCAAGATATACTACAAAGCTCTAATAATCAAAACAATATGCTACTGGCACAAAAATAGATAAATCGATCAATAGAACAGGACAAAGGCCCCAGAAATAAACCCACATTTATATGATCAATTAATCTATGACAAAGGAGACAAAAACATACAGCTGTAAGGAAAAGCCAATATCTTCAATAAATGGTGCTGGGAAAGCTGGACAGCAACATGACAAAAAAAAAAGTGAAATTTAACCACTTTCTTACACCATCACAAAAATAAACTCAAAATGGATTAAAGTCCTAAATTAAAGACCAAAATGTGAGACCTGAAGCCTTAAAAGTCCTAAAAGAAAATAAAAGAAGCGATCTCTTGGAAATCAGCCTTAGCAACATATTTATGATTATGTCTCTTCAGGCAAAGGAAACAAAAGCAAAAATAAACTATTGAGACTATATCAAAATAAAAAGCTTTGCACAACAAAGAAAACAATCAACAAAACAAAAAAGTAAACCACTGAACAGGAGAAGATACTTGCAAATGGTATATCCAATGAGGGTTAATATCCAAAATATATAAAGAACTTATACAACTCAATACCAAAAAAAAAAACCCCAAAAATCCAATGAAAAAGTAGTCAGAGGACCTGAGTAGACAGTTTTCCAAAGAAGACATAGAGATGGTGAACAGACATGAAAAGCTGTTCAACAACGTTAATCATCAGGGAAATGCAGACTAAAACCACCTTACACTTGTTGGAATGGCTAAAATAAAAAAGACAAACAAAAAGTTTGGCAAGGATATGCAGAAAAAAAGAACCTTCATACTCTGTTGGTGGGAATGTAAAATGGTACAGACACTGTGGAAAATACTATGGACATACCTCAAAAAATGAAAAATAAAATAAAAATATAAATACCGTATGACCCAATAATTCCATTATTGGGTATTTACCCATAGAAAACAAAACAAAAAAAAGATGAATTCAAAAAGATACATGCACCCTTATGGTTACTGAAGCAACCTAAATGTCCATCAATAGACAAATGGATAAAGAAGATGTGGTGTACGTTCACATGTGTGTACATACACACACACAAATATATACACACAGCACAATACTATGAAATCATAAAAAGGATGAGATAAGCCATTTGAGACATGGATGGACCTAGAAGGTATTATGGTAAGTAGAATAAGTCAGAAAGATAAATACTATATGATTTCATTCACAAGTGGAATCTAAAAAAAAAAAAAAAAAAAAAAAAAAAAAAAAAAAAAAAAAAAAAAAAAAACAGAAAACAAACCACAAGCAGAATCAGACCAAGAAATGTTAACTGTGGGACAGTCTGAGTTCTGTGAATGGAGGCCTCCGCCCTTGGACTCCCCACTAGATTTATATGGCCATCTGTACTAGAATAAGGACAGCCAGAAGGAAAGTAGCAAACACAAAACAGTTTGTTAAATAAAGCAAAAAGTATACTGTAAAAGTGGGAGATGGGGTAGGTTGCAAGAGGTGGAACAGGCCCTAGGTTGTTTTGGGATTGGGTATTTTGTCAGACTTGGAGGATCAGAGGAGTTATAACATACAGCGGGGTGGTCTCTAATGGAGGCTGCTTCCAGTCATTTGAGAAAACCCTCCCACAGGTTGGGAGGGGGAGTTCTTGACTTTACAGGGTTTGTACCAGAATAGTCAAGGAGGCTTTGCAAGCTGGGGTTGGCAGGGGGTGTTGAGGATGTACTATTAATGCAAATGCATTATAATCAGTCTGGAGGTTACCCTGGGGCAGAGGCAGAGGAAGAGAGGGCATGCTCTGCACCTGTGGCTCTTGATTTGACCCCAAGGTGGTCTTGGAAGCCAGAGGTCAGGATGTCAGGCTCCTGGAGCTTTTAATGTGTAGCTTATTTATGACCATTCTTGCCTCCAGCTCATGTCTATATCATTCCCCTTCAAGGACTTGGGATGCTGCCTCAGGATGTTGCTTCTTCTGCTTTTGTCTAGCTTCTTTTTTCCTAATATAAATACACTGAGCAAACTGATGATAGCCAAAGGGGAGGAGGATGGGAGATTGGGCAAAATGAGTGAAGGGGAGTGGGAGATACAGACTTCCAGTTATAGAATTATTGTCATGAGAATGAATAGTACAACATAAAAAATATAGTCAATGAAACTGTAATAGTATTGTATGGTGACAGATGGTAGCTACACTTGTGGTGAACATAGAATAATGTATAAACTTGTCAAATCCCTCTGTTGTACACCAGAAACTAATGTAACATTGTGTGTCAACTATGCTCAAATTTAAAACATAATTTTAATAATGTATGGTGACAGATGGTAATGAGCACTGAATGTCAAATCACTACTTGTACACCTGAAACAAATATAACATTGTATGTCAACTGTATTTCAATATTTTTTAAATGCCTTCCAATCACATGCAGATGGATATACTACAAGTTTCTAGCCTCAATATATCTATTGAATGTCATGATCTTCTGTACAAAACTTAGTCCTTAAACACATTCCTTGTACTGGTAAATGGTCAACCCAGTTGCCATCCTAGCCTACTCCTCCTCTCTCTCCTGCATCCAGTTTCTACTATGACTTTGTCAACTGTACATCTCTTAATCCAGCTCCTCCTCTTCCACCCAGTTTGAACTGCCTTAATGCAAGCATCCTTTGTCTCTCACTGTGCATTGCAATAACCAATTTTCCAGCCTCCTACTCCCTTGTAAAATCACTGTTTTATTCTGCTACCAGAGACAGACATATTTCCACACCAACAATCTGATCCCATTACTCTCCTGATTGAAACATTTCTATGTACACTCACCCACAGGAAAGAAAATCCAAGATATCTCTTCTAATATGAGTCTGGCTTACCTCTCCAGTCTCACCACCTACCCTCAACATCTTTAATTGCCTTTTTCCTTCAACCTAAAATGGCTCATCCCTCTATATATTTGCTTCTGTGATTTCCTCTGCAAAATTCCTCTTCTGTTTTCTCCCTCCTACACCTTTCACTCTTCTCTACTCCTTATATTTTTAGAAAAAAAAATTTGCTCATCCTTCAAAATCAGCTGAAGTTCAATCCTTTCTTGGAACCCTTCTGTGACTTTCCTAAGGCCTTCCTGCTCAAACTGTGATCACAGAATCATCAGACTCTTCCAGAGCCTGGTTAGAAATGCAGAATCTCAGTTCCACCTCAAACCTACTGGGTCCCACTCCAGGTGGTTTTTACAGACGTTAAAGTTTAAGAAGCAGAATGCTCAATCGATCAGAGCCACTCCTGATAGCACAGCTGCCCTAGCAGCACCTGGGAGCTTACTGGAAATACAAATCATAATCTGATTTTAAAAAAAACAAACTTGAATCTAGACTATATAAAGAGTTCTGAAAACTCAATGATAAACAGAAGACCATTTTTTTTTTAATGGGTAAAAGACACAAACAAATATTTCACCAAAGAAAATATACAAATTGCAAATAAACACATGAACAGATGTTCAACCTAACAAGATACCTTATATACCTCACTATATAAACCATCAGAATGCAAAGAATAACAACAGCAAACCCTGACAATACTCAGTGCTTCTGCAAGAATGTGGAGCCACTGGAACTCCATACATTGCTGGTGGGAATACAAAATGGTACAGCCATTTTAGAAGGGAGTTTGTCAATTTCCTATAGAGTTAAATATGCACTCAGCATATGGCCCAGCAAAGTCACTGCTCAGCACTTAGCTAAGTGAAATAAAAACAACATTGAGACAAAAAATTATAGATAAATGTTTATAGAAGCTTTATTCATGGTCTTTAAAAACTCAAACCAACCTAAATGTTCTTTATTATTTTTAAGATTTTATTTATTGGGGCGCCTGGGTGGCTCAGTTGATTAAAGCAACTGCCTTCAGCTCAGGTCATGATCCCGGAGACCCGGGATCGAGTCCCACATTGGGCTTCCTGCTCAGCAGGAAGCCTGCTTCTCCCTCTCTCACTCCCCCTGCTTGTGTTCTCTCTATGGCTGTGTTTCTTTCTGTCAAATAAATAAAAATCTTAAAAAAAAGATTTTATTTATTTCTTTGACAGAGAGAGGGGTTGCAAATAGGCAGAGAGGAAGGCAGAGAAAGAGGGGGAACCAAGCTCCCCGCTGAGCAGAGAGCCCGATGTGGGACTCAATCCCAGGACTCTGGGATCATGACCTAAGCCGAAGGCAGAGGCTTAACCCTCTGAGCCACCCAGGAGCTTTAAATGTTCTTTAACTGGTGAGTGAATAAGCCAACTATATTCTATCCATACAGTGGAATACTACTCAGCAATAAAAAGAAATGAACTGTGGATATACACAAGAACACCTAGAAAATTTATTATGCTAAGTGAAAGAAACTAGCCAAAAGGCTACATATTATATTATTGCATTAAATGACACTTTGAAAAAGGGAAAACTATCTGATGTAGAACAGATCAGTAGTTTCCAGGGTTTGGAGATATGTGTAGGGACTGACTACAAAGGAACATGGGGAAATTTGACAAGATGATGGAACTATTCTACATATTCCTTTTGGTGATAGAGCAGTTATGTGACTCTCTTGTCAAAACTCACAGAAGTACACACTAACAAGGATAAATTTTAACATATATAAATTATGCTTTTAATAAAAAATGAAGGGGCACCTAGGTGGTTCAGTTGGTTAAGCAATGGCCTTCGGCTCAGGTCATGATCCTGGAGTCTCAGGTTCAAGCCCCACATCGGGCTTCCTGCTTGGCGGGAAGCCTGCTTCTCCCTCTCACACTCCCCCTGCTTGTGTTCCTTCTCTAGCTGTTTTTCTCTGTGTCAAATAAATAGGTAAAATCTTTTAAAACAAATAAACAAACAAATAAATAAATAAATGAAAAATAGCATTTATATATATATTATATACATACTGTATGTGATACCTACCTTAAAAATATATATAAATAGACTGTTGTTAAACATGAAAACTGACATAGCTCTCTTTTTAACTTGACCACGCAATTCCATTCCACAGATTTTTACACTAATAATATAGTATTTTATACTTGGAAACCTTTTATTGATCATTTTACCATACTTTCCTATACCAAAATACGTAAAACATTTACAGTTTGTTTTCTTTCTTATGGCCAAAAGAGTTTAAAGTTTCTTCTGGCTTTTGAGTTATCACTACAACTATTATTAGTTCATAATTAATCAAAAGAACTTATATATATTACAAATTTTATTAAATAGATGTTAAATTTAAACATTTTACTAGAAGTATACATCTTAATAAGCTAAATGGGGCTATTTTTTCCCAATTAGTTCAACTATTTACAAATAAATAAACAGGATTATGAATGGATCCATATCTATTTTTTCTTTTTATAGTTAGAAATACGAAGTAAATTAACTCACACAAATAAGTCGATAGAAATAGAAGGGGTTTTGTTAGAACATTAGCACCCCTTTCTTTTAACTCTTCCAGTTTCATGGCAAATTAAAATCACATAATGATGTATTAGAAAGGGTTTTTTTTTTTTTAAATGATCAACTGAAAACTCAGGTTCCCATTCAATTTTATGGAAAGCAAAAAATTAGGAATTGTTTGTCATGCAAATGTATTTGTATTCATTACACTGAAATATAAATCTCATGTGCCTTCTCCAATTCACTTGTCCATCTCCTCCTTTAACTGTCCTTGTCATCTATTTTACTGAAACAAAACCAATCCTTCACTTTCATTTTTAGATGAAACATCACGCTTCAAGATTTGGGGCCTGGTTTCCTGAGTAGCCACGAAGATGCAACCAAGAAGTATGGGGTAAACCTTGATCAAGGGGAAAAGCAGTTGGGAAGGACAAGGGAAAAAATGTCCCTCTCCTTTCTCTCTTTCTTATGGACTCTCCAAGTTGAAATTCCTCCATTCAGTCCTTCCAGGAAAGTCCCAAATGCAGAGAGAATTGTGACTGCTAATGTCTCTTTGCAGTTCATGATGATAACGAGTATAGTAACACATCTTTACTTGCCTGCCTTCTTTTCCCTGACCTTCCCTTAGGCTTGTACCTTCCAAATAAAGTGTCCTATCAAGACTTTTTGTAAAAGGCTTGAGATTTCACCTCTGCATGTTAACTAATTAGTGAGCCTGCCACAGTTTCACAGATGCTGAGAGAAGACACAAGTCAGATGAAGGACTTTGTCACTCACAGCACAGTAGGCACTGTGTACTTTATGTTTATGTTGGCTCTCCTTGCCCACCAAGAAACGAGGGGCAGGGGGTAACTGTGTATATAGTAGATTTGTGTTACTGCTGAGAAACTCCAAGCTTTGGAACTCCCAATATTTTAAAGAGGCTGCTAGGAAGCTTGTCCAGATTTTTCCCACAGAGGCATATTATCTTTATTTTCTTGGTCAGAAAAAAAAAAAATAACATTCTGCTCCCAGAATTGACACTATGCCTATCTTTCGAGGCTCTTTGCTACACAAACATCTTTCAAAACATAATCTTGGACAAAAGCTGTCATAGATGCACAGAAACACCATGGAAACTGCACCCCCCCAAAGTCTTTAATCTTTGCCTTCAGATCCACTGTCTAACAGACCAAAACTAAGATAAACAATTATCAGAATCACGTATTTTTTTCAATTCTGGGACATTTCCCAGTTCTTCTTGATCCCCATTTCACCCTTTTTCACTCTAGGCAACGTTCTGGTAGGCTTGATTTGTGTTTAGCCAATGACAGGCATCAACATCAGATCTGAGAGCAGAGAGTGAGCTCAGAGTCCTTTGCATCCTCTGGACCCTCCCTGTACGTCCTGGTGTCAGCTTCTTTCAGGCAGCAACTGGTCCGACAGCTACTGTCTAATTTTATATTTTGAAAACAAGACATAGAAATTGTTGAAAATTTTTATCAAATGAGAATTCATGATAATTAGAATAAATCTTACATGACATGACTTTAAAAATGAAATTTTAATTACTGTAGTGAATATGCATTAAATCTGAAAGAAATCACATTGAAGTTTTACCCAGAGTTTTTTTTCCAATATATTTTGAAACTTTTGATATTTTCAGAATAATCAAATTGTATATATTTTTAAAGTTTTCCTACTCTGTATTCTTTGGCTATTCTTGGGTGCTTTCAGGTACTAGAGAATAATATTGAGAAGAGTGGAAAAAGATTTCCATTATTTAAATAACATAGAAAAGGCCATTTTAAGCATTTAAAATTTGTTGCTGATGCTCTTTCTACTTTTTCCTCAATGGACTCTTCCTCAGATGCTATCAATATTTTGAAAATAGAAAATGAAACAACATTTTTAAAATAAAAACTGGTATTATTCCCTTACCTTCTATGCTACATATCTGAGTTCACCACATTCTTAAGTACGAAAAGTACCAGTTTCCACCTCAGGCTTTATCCTTAACAGAAATATGTATAAACTCGGGAAAGACTCAAAGCCCTATAGACTCATGGTACTATGATTAATCATTGCAGGAGGCTTTCCCTTTGTAAGGCACTCAGTAAGGTTTATCCTTCAGGCATTGTCCCATAGTAAAATATAAGATAAATAAGAAATTTGAATATCCTTTATAAAGTGAAATTTGAGCTCTTGTGAATGTAGGCTTCTTTCGAAGCAGATTAATTCTTTTTTTTTTTAAAGATTTTATTTATTTGACAGAGAGAAACACAGCCAGAGAGGGAACACAAGCAGGGGGAGTGAGAGAGGGAGAAGCAAGCCTCCCACCCAGCAGGAAGCCCGATGTGGGGCTCAATCCCAGGTCTCCGGGATCATGACCTGAGCCGAAGGCAGTCGCTTAACCAACTGAGCCACCCAGACATCCCTCTAAGCAGATGAATTCTGAGGGAAAACTACAGGTGAAAGTAAAGTATAAGGAAATTTATTGTCTTAAAATCATTCACGCTCAGTATCTTAGAAAGGCACATATCTCCAGGTTAATTATCATAGCACTATGCTATATCATACTTCCAAATACTGGGAAGAACATTAAAAGCTCATGAAAATCATGAGTTATTGATTCACAAAAGTTCAAAACTAACCAATAAAAGGATAAAATCTATTTTTATTGTCCTATTGAAAAATACATTGTGATTAACATAATGCTAAAAAAAAGGAGGGGGCACCTTAGGTAAATCCACATCACCCTACCATATTTATCAGGATCAAAGTCCTTTTGGACCTCCATCACTCCCAGACCTTTATCTCCAAATGGAGTGTGAATCAGTGAGACCGTTATCCTGCTCTTTGCTAGGGTCTATTCTCAACTCCCCTAGACTGAGTCCACAAAATCTGATGGTGGTCGGGTTGTAGACCCCTCTTATTGTCTTATTTTTCTAGGCACTGAGAAAATGCATTAGAGAAAAACAAGGAAAGCTCCTCTTTTTGCCACCATGAAATATGAGCACCAATTTTATTTAAAACACAGAAAATCCTGCATAATTATTAGTTGTTTAAAATATGGTTGGTTTTTAACCTTGTTGCTTTTATTGCATTAGGGAAATGTTTAGTTTAAGATGGCATGTTTCAGAAGTTCCAAATATAATTTTATAGTGTTCGATGAAAAGGCTCCACATTCAATTCTAAATGTACATTTAAGATACATTGTACTTTGTGCACCATTCAAAAATTTCTTCAAGCTCTAATAAGGATACATAGCCACCAGGTGGCAGGGGAACACCTTCATTTCCTGAACTGAATCATTTGGCAAAATACTAGTACTGCTATTTTAACTATTTGCTTTTTATTGTAATCTAGACTCAGTGGAAACTAATATTAACAACATGATATTAATAATTTTTAGCACTGATATAAATTACTCTCCCTTTCTGGATCCCCACGGCACTTTGATTACGTATCTACTACGGCTCTAAACATCATGAGTTCTAGTTCACTGTGGGTCTTCAAGACCATTTCAGAGGCTTCATTAAGTTAAGAATATTTTCTTAATAATGCTAAGACATTATCTGCCTTTTTCACTCTCATTTTTTCACAAGTGTACGTACAATAGCATTTTCCAGAGACTATATGACATGGAATAAAATTGTAATTCTGTTAAAGAAATGTATATTGTTGTATGTTTGTGTTTGGAATTTTCTCTGTTTTAATTTCAAATGTGCTAAATACTAAGAGATATAAATTATACAAACAGACATTTTTTGGGATCTTCAATAATTTAAAGAGTTCAAAGGAGTTTTGACATCAAAATAACTTGAGAAAGTCCTAATATAATTAGTTAATTCATTTTAATTAAATGATGATGTATTTTTCTGTTTCT
This sequence comes from Spilogale gracilis, assembly GCA_004023965.1. Taxonomy (NCBI): domain Eukaryota; kingdom Metazoa; phylum Chordata; class Mammalia; order Carnivora; family Mephitidae; genus Spilogale; species Spilogale gracilis. The sequence continues at coordinate 10,315 of PITA01031785.1, forward strand.
TGTGAGGATAGAGGTCCTGTCATATTGGATCCAGTCCCATTGAGAACCTAACACTAACCATGAATTCTAGCTATTCAGTAAAGATGTGCTGACCAACACTGATAACTAGAAGATGCTACTGGAATCGAACAAGTATTCATGGAGACACATTTTTTAAGTTTACCCATTAAAATTGCATAATAAAATATTTTATTCAAATGCAAAGTCTTCAATTATAATTTGGCTCCTTTATCATTAGTCTTCCACTGTATTAACAAATATATTTGTTTTCTCTCCAAAAGTCAAATTTTTAAAGACATTTTCACATGTTAAAATTTACTTTCCTATACATCACCTGTCAAGGTTTGGTCCCAAAATATCTTTAAGTTTCCTCCTAACATCCAGTTATATAAAGTTCATGGGTACCACAGGTCTTCTTTCTCAGATATCAGTTCTAAGCACTATTTATTCTAAAATTCTAGTTTGTTACTTTTTTTGAAATTAAGATTTAATGTTGCCATTTTGCTGGTAAATATGACTTTGATGCCCTGTAAATTACCTTTGATACAAACTCTTTCTTTTAAGTTAACGTATTTTACCATGGAGCATCACATTCTAAACATCCCCCCCTTTTTTTCCTATAAAAGTCATAAAGGTTTTTACAAAAAAAAAACTTTGAACAGAACTATTACAGATATTTTATCTCAGTTCTAATGAAAATATATCAGAAACCATCAACACTGAACAGAAAGTCATGCTTAATCATGCACTGAGGACATGAGAAGTATTCAAATTATTTAAAACACAAAGATACTGTTATAACACAATATCATGAAATTGGAAATTGATCACTTAAAATGGTAATTATGTGAGATATGAAGAAAGAGTAATGCAATTGTTCTAAGCTTCAGTTTTATTTAAAGATTATCCATAAACAATTCCCGTAGCTTTTGAACTCTGTCGTTAGCTGTGTAGAGTTTAATGTTCTTTCTCCCCATCCAATATGTGCTATAAATTCTTGCTGTAGCTGCTTATATGCAAAAAATGGGACTTCTAGTTGTGCAGTACATGACTTTCAATTTCTCTTTTTGTTCTACCTGCAGGCTCCTTGGGTTTCTCTATAAGATCTAATAAAGTCCTTCTTTTCGGTGCTTGTTTGCTTCGGGAACCCTCCATCTTTTTATTTGCATCAGTGGGAAGGATGAAATAGATAAACCCTTACCTTTTTAGTGAGATGATCTTACTAAATATTTGACATTTAAAAAAGACTCCCTCTCACCAGTTTCGCATGATATTGTGTTAAATTTCATTCTACTAGTAATAAATTATGATTCCATGACATTCTCCTAGTCAATCAAAAATCCCCTTTCACCAATGACACCATTTTATGATCACTACAGTGTGGACAAATACTTAGCCCTTTTTCATCCTGCTCCTCCTCAGTATAGAATCCATACTCCCAAAATGCACCTTTTTACATTTTTCAAAATTCTCATGTTTCCAATGGCAACTTAAAGGACTTTCAAAGAAATCTGAACTCCTGTCTAGTTCCATGAATAACAACAACAAAACAGCAAATTATGTTGTCTGAAAATGGCCAAAGGATTTTGTCGCTTTTTCTTTAAACCTGAGAGATGTTCTTAGAAGTCACTGGGCATAATCTTTGTTTCTTGAGTGGAAACAAACTTCCTATGCTAGGAGGTTGATGACAGGGTTCCCAGCTAGACTCCTCATAAGCCTATTCAACGTCTGCTGCTTTTCTCTCTGATATGAAAAAATAAAGTGAAGACTTGACATACTTACTTATTCATGGAAGGAAAAATTCTACTACTGACAGGAAAGAGAGACTTAAGGGGCACCTGGGTGTCTCAGCTGTTAAGCGTCTTTCCTCAGTTCAGGTCATGATCCTGGAGTCCTGGGATTGAGCCCTGCATCAGGCTCCTTGCTCTGCAAGAAGCCTGCTTCTCAGGGCGCCTGGGTGGCTCAGTTGGTTAAGCGACTGCCTTTGGCTCAGGTCATGATCCTGGAGACCCAGGATCAAGCCCCACATCGGGCTCCCTGCTCAGCGGGAAGCCTGCCTCTCCCTCTCTCAGTCCCTCTGCTTGTGTTCACTCTCTTGCTGTGTTTCTCTCTGTCAAATAAATAAAATATTAAAAAAAAAAAGAAGCCTGCTTCTCCCTCTCTCACTCCCCCTGCTTGTGTTCCCTCTCTGGCTGTGTTTCTTGTGTCAAATAAATAAAACCTTAAAAAAAAAGTAAAGAGAGAATTAAGACTATATTAATTAATCAAAATTTCTGTCTAATTGCTCTACTCTCCTTTTATTTTTAATAATCCTCAAATTGTAGTACCCCTCTAAGTTACCCAAACTCACCCAAGGGCAGATCTGGGAAGTGGAGAATAAGTCAGAGAGAGCCAGGTTAAGCCCAGATAGTCTTTATCTTGTCCATTCTCTTCCAACCATCCTATTGTTGTAGGTTAATTGAGGATTCACATTTCCTAAAAATCTCCCTTGCCTCCCTGGTTTAGCCTACAAGCATCAGGAAACAACCCCTGGATGTGATTTAGGAAGTGGCCCTACCACGAGAGTAACCAAATCTAGCAGGCTCCCCTGAGTGGCAGGAGGAATGGAACTGATCTGTCTAGAAGCACTGACAAGCTTGAATAGCAGACAGCTGCCCTCTAATTACAAATCTCCCCTCATTCCTTCTCAGGGCATGTTATCAGCAAGTTACTGGAAGTAATAATGGTACAATTCAAAGAGGATAAGAAAACATTCTGAAAGGACAGAACAACAAGCAATATATAAATTAAGGTAGATAATCAATAAAGGCTGTTGATTGACTTAATAGCATACATCTATCTTTGTGGTATGGCGGTTCTTTAAGGAGAAGAAAATAAATCATTCTAACAAAACAATACAATGTATGAATTCACTTAACACAATTGATAATGATGATAATCACAAAGACACTAATGATAAAGGGTGGTTAATACCAGGTACTTTTATCAAAGAGGTAAGGTACATTATCTATGTCCACAAACATAGAATTTTCTTTTTCCTTTCTTCATCTATTTCTAAGTTCATGAGCACATTCATTCATTTGTTCAAAGAAATAAATAATTCATGCCTGTTACATGTAAGATGTTAGGCTAGTTATTAAAAATGAAATAAAAATAGATCACATAAGATGTTCTTTACCAAAGCACACTGATAGTTTTAACGTGTTACACATATGTATCATATTATTACCATTAATACAAAGAAGACTTAGATGCTTGAACAAAATAAAATTTGGATCTCTTTTGGAGCTTAGATTGGCCTGGTTTACAGTCCAAGGCAAACACTGACAGGCAGAAAGGCTCTGGGGTAAAGCTGCCATTAGGAGAGCCCTATCCTGAGCTGACTGAAACTAATAGTAACAAGAGGGAGAATCCCTAAGGGCAAGAATGAAATACATGTGAAGGCTAGGAATCTATGCCCAACTATGGGTTAAAGAGCAAGATCTAACAGAAGAGGCCAGAGTACTGAGAATAGGTTGGTATGGGTTACCACTGATCTGGGATTTAATCTAACCCTATTTACACACCAGTAAATTTGCCTGAAACTATCTCAAAAATACTGGTAGAAGATATAACACTTGTGGGTCAGAAATAAAAGACTATTTCTCATGCACAGCAAATGAAAAAACATTATTTCATTCCTCAAGGATGCTTCCTGAAAATAAAACCATCAGAAATGGACAAGGTAGTCACAGCCTTGCATTCTTGGTATTCCCAACAGATGGGAAGGAGTGATTTATGAGGCATGACTCTCCCAACAAGTACTATAGCACATCAGGCAAATGTGTCAGATCTAAGACAGTATAAAGTGAAAGGATACTAGAATTCTATTTATCTACTCTCTGGCTAGTAGATTTACTGACGACTGAAAGCAATCATCTCTCAACCCAACCTGAATACTACAGTTGAAACATTTGAAAAATCCACATACTAATGATTCTAATCAGAATTTAATCAAATGGGTGTATCATGTAGTTCGCCATGAGTATTTTTTAAAGATTTATTTCTTTATTTTATTTTATTTTTTAAGATTTTATTTATTTATTTGACAGAGAGAAATACAGCTAGAGAGGGAACACAAGCAGAGGGAGTGAGGGAAGGAGAAGCAGGCTTCCCGCCAAGCAAGGAGCCCGATGCGGGGCTTAATCCCTGGACTCTGGGATCATGACCTGAGCTGAAGGCAGATGCTTAATGATTGAGCCACCCAGCCGCCCTTATTTCTTTATTTTAAAGACAGAATATAATCACATGTGCCCACATGAGAGTAGGGAGAAGGGAAAAGGAAGAACAACTTCAAGCAGACTTCCTACTGAGTATAGAGCTGATTGGTGGCAGGGCACAATCCCATGACCTATGAGATCATGGCCTGAGCCAAAACCAAGAGTTGAATGCTTAACCAACTGAA
>PITA01031786.1:0-14758 GCA_004023965.1 Spilogale gracilis
TTTTTTTTTTTTTTTTTTTTTTTTTTTTTTTTTTTTTTTTTTTTCCTTTCCTTTCTTTCTCTTTTTTCTCAGTCTTTATTTCAGTTATTTTCATTCTGATCTTTATTATTTTTCTTCTTCTTTATTTGAAATTTGCTTGTTTCTTGTGTCCCAAGGATTTTAAACTGCTGTGTTTTCATTTTCATTTGTCTCCAGGTATTGTTTTATTTCCTCCTTGATTTGTTTGTTGACTCATTGGTTGTTTAGTATTTATTTATACTTTTAAGATTTATTCTAGGGGAGGGGGCGAATCTTCAACCAGACTCCCTACTGAGTGGGGAGCCCAGATATGGGGCTCAATCTCATGACCCATGGGATCATGACCTGAGCCACAATCAAGAGTTGGACGTATAACTGAGCCACCCAGGTGCCCCTGTACTTTATAAGAAAAATTAGTATTTGTTGTTTTAGTAGTTGTCTTATTTCATGTTTATTTCTTCTTGTTTATTTTAATCTAATATTTCATGTTTTTTGTTTCTAACTTGTTACTTTTTGTTTGTTTATGTGAACTGTTTTTCTGATAGTACTATTAGCCAGGCTACTGTGTTTCCATAAGGACTAAGTACTAATTTTTTTTTTTTAAAGTGAGTTTTCACATGTCTAAGTGTCTATTCTTTTAGAAGGCTTAGATCATTGAATGCTGTATTTCCTTTTTTTTTTCTAAAATAGATTTATTTATTTGACAGACACAGCGAGAGTGGGAACATAAGCAGGGGGAGTGGAAGGGGGAGAACCAGGATTCCCACCAAGCAGAGAGCCCGATGAGGGGCTCGATCCCAGGACATGATCCGAAGGCAGACACTTAATGACTGAGCCACTCAGGTGTCTGAGTGCTGTATTTTCTAAGTAATATTTGTTTTCATGAAGAATTATAACATACTGTCGGATGTTACAAGTTTATGTAGAAATACTCACCTTAGTTCAGAATAGATCTTAAATCAGAAACTAAACAAAGATAAGATATTGTCTAGTATTTTGGGAGTTACTCTTGTATTCTTTATCACTATTAAAGCTTTTTCATATAGTAGGTAATATTTTTAGGGAATATATATATTATATGTACATAATATATTATTATTTTTTCTTTATTATCTCTGTTTGTTGGGAGAGCTAAGACCCTGCCCTAAAATTACTCAGTATATTCTTGCTCACATCGCTTTCCTCATTGTCTGTAATGGCATCTGTACCATCAGTAATTTTGGTGACTGAATTGGTGTGTGAATTGAATAATAATTTCATGGGCTTTGGAAAAGTGGTTGCTTATGTCATGTTGTCTTAAAAGAGTGAGAATAACTGTTTGAAATAATTGGCTTTAAAATGTGTTATTAAAGTTTTAGATTTGTGTTTTTCTTCTCTCTTCTTGGAGGCCATATTAAAAGTATATTAAAAACAACAGAATGAACCTATGATTTTGAAGGGATATTAGGGTATTGTCAGTAGATAAAGACATCACAGCACATTTCTGAAAGGAAAGAGTAGTGATAGATGAAACACTCTGAAACAGAAAATTGTGTCTGAAAATATTCAGGGGGAAAATACAGCAAAAAAAGATTCAGGGGTTTCCAAAAGAATCTTAGAGGATCTTAGAATTTGAAAAGTCACAGGAGAAAGGATAATTGAAAATGGGGAGGAAGAATAGTTGAAAACTGTGTGATAGTTATGCCTCCTTTCCTCCTCAATCCCATATACAGTGACACAGTGTAATAGTCCTTGCCTTCACCATTCCATCTCTTTCCCATAAAAAAATACAGAAGTAATTTCTTCAGGAAATCAAAATAAAGACAACCCTAAAAGAGAAGTAGACTTGCTATGGGTGGATATTTGTATTTAAGGAGACCCCTAGAAAATGGCTGATTGTCTGCTATTCATCCCAAAGTGTGCTTATCAAGAAGCCTTATTCATAAATACCTGTTTTCCATTTATTGTTTTTTTTCTTTTTTATATACTAATGGACAACCAAAAATTACCTTCAAAGAAATAAAACCATATATAAATGAGTAAAACTGTCACCATGTGAAACAGAATTCCAGACTTTAAAGCAAATAAAATGTCTATTTAGTGTTCTCAGAGAAATAAAAATATATTGCCTCAGTAAATCAAGAACAGGATAATTATTTAAAACACCAGAACAAGAAAGAATTCTTGGAAATTAAGGTATTTGCACAAAGTAAACAAATAAAAACACAACAATCCTGGGTAGTTAAAAGTTGAGTGAAAATAGAAAAGCACAGTAGTCTGTTATTTAGCCAGTAGAAGTCTCAAAAAATATATATGAAAGTCCATTATCAGAAAAGTAATATAAAAATATTTCTAACGCTTAAAGATACTCGTTTCAATATTAAAAGGGAGAGGGAAATAAAGGGGCAACACAATCAGTGGAAAACGACTCCTACCTATGCATGTTGTGCAATTGCAGTATAAGAGGAGGGAAAATCCTAAAAACTCCTATGGAGGAAGAGAAAAAGATAACCCATAAGGAATGAGAATCAGATGAGAATAACTAGAGTGCAAACTCTGTAATAGCAGGGATTTTTTTGGTGGTTGTTTTTATTATGGTTGCATGGTGAAGGCTCAAAAGAAACACATGGTGGATGAAAGAAAGAGTATGACATCTTGCAAGAACCTCTGAGGGTTTAGAAGACAGTGTGTCTTTAAAGATCTGAAAGAAGATAACTTAGATGGCAAAACTTATGAAAACTACCAAATTGGAGAGCAAAATAAAGACATTCTCAGGCATACAAGGACTCAGAATATTTATTTCAACCTATTTACCCTTTCTGTAGAAGTTACCTGAGAATATAGACCAGTAAAGTGACGATCAAAACTAATAAAGATGATGACATGGGCTAGTAGAAATGGTGGATTAACTCAGAGTGCTACAAAAATGATTCCAGAATGACCGTGGTACCACAGGTTTACTGAATAATTTGTTTAAATTAGAATTGGAAATAATTGGTCTCCAAGAAAAATGTTTTTAAGAGGAGGAAAGAAGTGGATTTCAGGCTATCGATAGAATACCTAGCAAGTGAGGTAAATATTAGTGATATAGGAAGGTTGTTTTTTTTCTTTTCAATAAGGAAAAAAGGACAATTAGGAATCCCAAAAAAACCTTCCAAACAAGTCGTTGTTTGTTGCAACCATTTAAAATGAGTCACAAGTTAAATCCTCATCTTTCATAGTCTTAAATTGCTAATTCAATTAATAGTATAAGCATAAAAATAAAAGCCAATAAAATAGCTATTCCAGGGAGAAAGACTTGAATAACAGGGCAGTAGTTGTTTCCTTTTTATTTTTATTAAGCTGTATGCATATATTTGAGGCATGGGTGGGGAAGAATGAGTGCTGGTGCATAGGAGATGAATGGCTCAGTTGGTTAAGCAGTTGCCTTTGGCTCAGGTCATGATCCCAGGGTCCTGGGATTAAGGCCCACGTCTCTCCCTGCTCTGCAATGAGCCTGCTTCTCCCTCTTCCACTTCCCCTGCTTCTGTTCCTTCTCTCGCTGTCTGTCTGTCCAATAAATTAAAAAAAAAGTATCTGAAGTTGAATATTTTTATGTGCCTATCATTTGTATTGCCCACTGTAGGTCTTAACATGCAATTTGCCCATTTAACTTTTGACTTCATATTTTTCTTACGGGATGATATGTTAAGGATGGTAACCATTTTTGTCATGTTGCAGATGTTTTTCATCAGGTGGTTTAATTTGATTAATTTTTTTTCATACTTTAGTTTTACACTTTTATGTAGTTAGGTTTTTGTTGTTGCTGTTCCTATTAGGGCTGCCTTACCCCCCCCCCCCCCCCCTTCCGGGGGGGGGGGGATGGTGATTTGCTCATTATACGTCTGTCAGAAATAAACATTTGTCTTTATTATAAATCTTAAGATTCAGGGGAGTCAAATTCAGTTAACTTTCATTCAAAAGCAATTATATGTCAGGCATTTTACATGTTCTCTGTCCAAGTTCCAACCTTCTGTCTTTTCGCCAAATACTATACATAACAATGTGTGAAAATATAGGTGAATTGAATTTTATACCTTCTTTTAGAAATGAAAAACTATATTATTTGCTTTTAGTATCTTTCATTGTAATTAACCGGAAAACCTATTTCATGAAATGTAATGAGTTTCTTCTTCCTTAATTGTAGGGGCAAAAAGTGTATCTTCTGGTTGCTAATGTGCTAATCTCTACTACAGATACCTAGAGAAAACAAAGTGCAGACATGAATGTTACCACCAGGATCTGAAGACTCTAAACATTCCCTTCAGGCTTGTCATGGAGTTTTTTGGAGAAACGAATCTGTGAAATTATGTGAATAGAGACTATTTTTCAAAACCATGGGGGAAAGAGAAAGAAGTCCAGATAATGATCAAGAAAGGCAGGCGGGCAAACGCCATTACTCTTATTGTTCATCTGATTTTGGAACTACCCCACAGTCTTCTGGCCGGTCATCACTGGTCAATTCTTCTTCACCTACGAGTATTAAGGGAAAAAATCCTAACAGACAAATTTCAGATAGCCAAGTGCATTATCAAGGTAAGCATTCTTTAATTAAGAGTTCAGTGGACCTAGAAGACTCATTTTGAGTGTTTAGGAAAGTTGTGTGAATAAAACATATTACTTTGTATATATTGATATATGCATGGAAATGGACTGATCCTTGTTTTAAATAAGATGTATTTTTGTATATATAGTTGTTAAATATATAGTTGTTAGATATATAGTGTTATATATAGTTGTTGCCTGTGGTGCTATGTATTATCCTTCTAAAATCAAAATCATACTATACACAGAAGAAGGAACCATTAATCCTTATTTTGTTCTCTTCTTCCTAAATAAATGTTTGTCTTGGTGTTTTTAAGGTACTGTAAAGGCAAAAAATAAATCACAAAATGTTTATTTCTTTTTAAATCTTCACCTTGGAAAAGTAGCAAAAGGCATTGCTATAATGTAGTTAAGGGGCATTTTTATATAGAGAATAAAACTACTTCCTCTAGGTTACACAGTGCTTACTGCAAAAGTTCAAATTTAATCTAGAAATGGAATTTGGGACTTGGGACTACCACTCGGTTTTCTGTAAAACTGTGTTATAATAGAAACAAGATTAATTATTAGAAATAATTTATTTTTATTAAAATGCTCCCAGTTTGGAACTACATATTAATACGTATTTGACAAGGCAATGTTCTATAAATCTCTTCTTCATCTTAATGAATTTCTGGCCAAAAAGCCCCAGATGTACTTAGTAACAAAATATCTAAGGACAACCGTAGAAAAATACAGCATAGAAAATTAAGCTAAGGTAAATGAGATGAGTACAGTATACATTAATGAATGCAGCATAGTTATAATAGCAGTAGCTTAGAATGCTTATATAGAGTTTATTTTTCTTTTTAAGATTTTATTATTTATTTATTTGACAGAGACAGACAGTGAGAGAGGGAACACAAGCAGGGGGAGTGGAAGAGGGACAAGAAGACTTTCTGCTGAGCAGGGAGCTCCGTTGTGGGGCTTGATCCCAGCATCCTGGGATCATGACGTGACCTGAGGGGAGACGCTTAATGACTGAGCCACCCAGACATCCTGCTTATATAGAGCTTAGATTGTAAGGCAGGGAGGGGTAAAATTGGAAGCCGGAAAGGAAAATAGGGGACCTTGAAACCTATAATAATATATTGGCTTCCTTTTTCTGTGTGGAAGTAGTTAGCTATTGAACAGATTTAAGCAGGGGCATAATTAAATTTGCCTTTATAAATTTTTACTTTGGAAAGTAATATTTGCTTTAAAAAAATCTGCAAGAATATGTTACTTTTGAAAGCAGCCCTCTCATGGACCCCTGATCTACCTTCCCAAAGATGTCTGTTCTTACAACGATTGGGTGCCTTTTCTTTTTCTTTCTTTCTTTTGCCTGTACAGTGCTACAGGTTTTTGGTTTTTTCCTCCAAATCTATCTCATTGTGAGCCTCTTGTTTTGATTTTGTGGTTGAATGCATGATCTGGTATTAAACTTTCACATTTAATTAAGAACAAACACTGTAGGGTTGAACCTTAGAAAATACCTTTTTATTCCTAAGAAATAACTTAGATATTTGAGGAATTATTGGTATTACTGGTAGGACTATTTTAATTTTTCACTACTTCCCCAGAAGCAATTTAGGAGGCCACCTAATTAAGGCATCAGAAATTCTTAAAACTTACCTTATTAAAGAAAATAATTGCAAAAAAGCTTCAAAAAACAGTTCCAACATCACCCAGAAAATTTCATTTATAAACTTCAGTCTAACTTATACTATTTCTGCTTTGTATTGTCCTCTGAATTAAAATCTGTGGTGATTTGTCTACGTTAAATCAATCAACAGGACCACACCAATTACAGTTTGAAACACTTTAATGTTTCCTTAACACTGAATTAGTTTCTTGTTAGGCTGGAATCTACCAGTGTACAGTAAACTAAGGACAGAACAAATGTAATGAAAACAGCATCTTAAACACTTGAATTTGAAGAATTGCATGTTTGATAGCATATTCTTCCTTTTTCTTTTTAATTTTCAGCATATCTAATTTATTTTTATTTTTTTTATTTTTTAAAAGATTTTATTTATTTGACAGAGAGAAACACAGCCAGAGAGGGAACACAAGCAGGGGGAGTGAGAGAGGGAGAAGCAGGGTTCCTGCTGAGCAGGGAGCCCGATGTGGGACTCGATCTCCGGTCTCCGGGATCATGACCTGAGCCGAAGGCAGTCGCTTAACCAACTGAGCCACCCTGGTGCCCCCTGATTATTTTTAAAAATAAAATCGTTGCTTTATCAAAAATTATATGCATGATAAAATTTAATAGTTTTCAGTTATACATGTTTATATATGACATGTATTTCATGTTTTATCAATAGTATAAACATCTTAAGTCTTTTATAGATGCATAATTCATCTTTACTACATGTTTTTTAAAGGAGTTATATTTTATTTTTATTATCTGAAGGCAGAAAAAAGACCCCAATATTTTCTCGCCCTCTTTTTCATGGTGACTTCAGGGGTAGATGAAGAGTGATACACATGACAGTCAGTCATCTTTTCTCACTCTTATTAGCACTGTATTTCATCTTGATAGTTTTAAAAATGAAAATAAAAAAGTATATGGCAACTAGGAAATCTTTTTGAGTTCAGGTTAAGTGTACTTTTTATGATTAGTTTGTAGTCATGCTAATAGAATATGCTAAAAATAAATGTTCAGATTTTTAGGATGTGAAAAAGTTGGTTTGGAAGCCCTTCCTGTCTGATTTAAACAATGGAAGTAAGGTTTTAATGGAAAATTCTGTCCTGATTCTTACATAGGCTTTAACTTTTCAAATAAAATAAGTTTCTGTTTGTATGAAATCTTGCTTGCTGAGAAATGTAAAAATCAGAGATTTGGAATAATTAACATTCATCTTTATGTATAATATACATTTTTATGTGTAAAATTTCTGTCATTCCAAGAATTGAATATACTGTAATCCAGGGGAATATAATGCAAGTCACAAACACAAGCCACACATGTAATTTTATATTGTCTGATAACCACGTTAAAAAAAGAAAAATAGGATAATTAATTTTAATGGTATATTTTATTCCAAAATACTCAAAATATTATCATTTTAAAATGTAGTTAATATAAAACATTGTGTTTGAAACATTATGCATTTTTTTTTAACTAAGTGAGATACAGTATGTATTTCAGTTATGGCGTATCTCAGTTTGGACTGTCCGCATTTCAAATCTCTAAAGCCACATGTGGCTAGTGATTACTACTATATTGGAAAGTAGCTCTAAGTTGTAGGCTTTCCACCACTTCTTAGTAGTACCACTTCCTTTTGTGTATTCAAACAATTATAAAACTGAAATCTCAAATCAGTATACATTCAAAACACATTCTGTAGAGTCTTCCATTTTTTTAATGAAACTTTATAAATTATAAATATTACCTATTACTCTTTACTTGTTTATATAATGGAATCAAGGTATCCACAGCTGGAGGGAGAGTAAGGAAAGGTTGAATTTGCTGGTCCTCACCCCCCCCCGCCCCCCCACCAATGCATTTTCTCTTTGGAAAAAATGTAGTCACCTTGGAGATTAAAGTTCATTATTCTCATCTGTAGCAGACTTCCAGATGTCTCTTTTTAAAGGGCAGGTGCTTTGTATATTCGGGCCTAAGTTTAATGAATTTTTAGTAAAAATAATGACATTCCACATTTTTGTGAAATGTTATTTAATATGTACAATTTAAAGTTTTCATATGCCTATGTTTTTTAGGGTGTAGGTTTTTGTTTTTATCTTGTCTTCAGATTACTTCGAGTGTTTTTGATTTGAACCTCATACAAAAGAAAGCCCCTGAGCGCACCTGGGTGGCTCAGTGGGTTAAAAGCCTCTGCCTTCAGCTCAGAGTCCTGGGATTGAGGCCACATAGGGCTCTCTGCTAGGCAGGGAGCCTGCTTCCTCCTCTCTCTCTCTGCCTGCCTCTCTGCCTACTTGTAATCTCTCTCTCTCTCTCTCTGCCAAATAAATAAATAAATAATCTTTAAAAAATAAATAAATAAAAGAAAGCCCCTGAGCAAGCATTTAAAATAATGCAATAACATCTGTACTGCTTAAAGTGTTTTTTCATTTTCAATCACTAATAAATGGGATTAAGTTCTTATTACTGACAGAGATATCTGTGGAGAACTTCCTGTTTTACATGCATTCTTTGTTTAATCCTCACAACAACCTAGTTATGTAAGTGGTGGTATCCTTGTTATATGGGTGGGGAAAATAGACCTGGAAAGGTTTAGGTGAATTGCTCAAGGAGTTAAGTAGTAAAGCAAAGTCCCAAACCCAGATCTTCTCGCTGTACAATGTAGTGTTGTCTTGTTTCCCCAAATAAAGAAAAAGAGTTCTAATTAATTTAGAGAAAATACACGTTTCACATTCCAAATTATAATACCAAATATCTTGGCATAAATTACTTGAATATCACAGTATTTTGTCTAGTGTTTATTAAACTCAGTGCTAATGCTGATACTGCCTGTGCTCGAATTCTGGCTTGCCATCTCACCTATAAGGTTAAAAAGGGTAAAGCCTGATGCTGTCATTTTGTAAAGCAATGTGAAATAATTTCCTGTAAACCACTGAGGTATCATTTTGATAACTCAGAATGTTCTTGACCTTTTTTTTTTTAAAGATTTTATTTATTTATTTATTTTTAAAGATTTTATTTATTTATTTGACAGAAATACAGCCAGAGAGGGAACACAAGCAAGGGGAGTGAGTGAGGGAGAAGCAGGCCTCCCGCTGAGCAGGGAGCCTGATGTGGGACTCGATCCCAGGTCTCCGGGATCATGACCTGAGCCGAAGGCAGTCGCTTAACCAACTGAGCCACCCAGGCGCCCCTATTTATTTATTTGACAGAGCGAGATCACAAATAGGCAGAGAGGCAAGGCAGAGAAAGAGAAGAGGAAGCAGGCTCCCTGCTGAGCAGAGAGCCCGATGTGGGACTCAATCCCAGGACCCTGAGATCCTGACCCTCTGAACCACCCAGGTGCCTCTGTTCTGTTCTTGATCTTTCTTAAAACATGACCTATCTTAATAAAAACATACTGAGACCTCTAAAACCTGATACTTAAATATTCTAAGATCATTTTTCAAGGAACAAACTAAAGAATGTTACAGATTCACTTATGTTAGAATGAATAAGTAATATTACATTTGTATTAGCATTCATTTTACATTATTACTGTTTCTTTTTTAGCCCCTAGGAAGCCAAGCCCTAAGGGTCCACCAAATAGAAAGGGAGTCCGAGTGGGATTTCGCTCCCAGAGCCTCAATAGGGAGCCACTCCGCAAAGATGCTGATCTTGTTACAAAACGGGTTCTTTCTGCAAGACTGCTAAAAATCAATGAATTGCAGAATGAAGTAACTGAACTCCGGGTCAAGTTAGCTGAGCTGCTGAAAGAAAATAAGGCTTTGAAAAGGCTTCAATACAGACAGGAGAAAGCCCTGAATAAGTTTGAAGATACAGAAAATGAAATCTCACAACTTATTGCTCGTCATAACAATGAGATTACAGCACTCAAAGAACGCTTAAGAAAATCTCAAGAGAAAGAACGGGCAACTGAGAAAAGGGTGAAAGATACAGAAGGTGAACTATTTAGGACAAAATTTTCCTTACAGAAACTGAAAAAGATTTCTGAAGCTAGACACCTACCTGAGCGAGATGATTTGGCAAAGAAACTAGTTTCAGCAGAGTTGAAATTAGATGACACCGAGAGAAGAATTAAGGTAAAACTTACACAGCTTCTAATTGTGCTGTTATGTGTTTTTTTTTATTGGGTATTTAATATGCTCTGTTAAGACTGCTTATTGCAGTTCAGTGTATGCTTGGAAATGAAGTTTTTTTAAATATTTGTAAAATTATCTTTCTGAGTAAGAGATTAGGAAAAAATTAAAATTGTGTATTTGAGAGCAAGATACAAAAAATTTACATGTTAATAGGCCCCCTGTTAATGAATGTTTAATTTCATGAATCTTAGTCATTTTGGGGAAGTATATTATTTGATTATCTGATTGATTCTCTAAAATTGAAAATGATACACTAATAGCAGTAGTTTATAAAACTGATGTTTGGGGTCATTGTGTAAGAGATGCCACATAAAAAATTCTTTGTTTTTGTTTCTTTGAACATTTGTAAAAGACTTTGGGGGCTGGGCTTACCCTTATTCCCCCAGATAGAAACTAATATGAGAGGTAGGTGGAAGAATGTTGAGTCACTAGTCTGAGAATATAACAGAGCTTTTAAAAAGATATTTTTCTTGGAATGAGTTGGAAAAAAGAGTATGCACAAAGAATTTGTATTAGATGCTACCTTATACCTGTGTATGTGTGTATGTATATGTATCACATACATGAGATAAAATTGTGTGGAACTAAATACATTTACTACGTGTGTGTATGTATGTGTGTGTGTGTGTGTGTGTGTGTGTGTATAAATATTATGTGTGTGTACATATGTATATCAAACAGAAGCCCTGAGTCAGGGCTTATAAAAATCAATGAGTAGTTTGGAAAGCAAAGGTAGGAAAAAGTATAGGAATAATGCCTGCTGTGAGAGCTCTCTGAACAAGTGCAAGTCAGAACTACAAATAAATTAACTTTCTGCAATGTATTAATTAGGTATTTTTAATACATGGTATGTTGTAGTGCTTTTTTGTATAGGATACTGTGTTTAGTATACCAATGCTAAACCCAGGGGCAGTGGCTTACTAATACTGTGTACATCAGTGGTTAGAAAAAGTACCTAATTTAGTCTATACAATTAGCAACTGTTATCTTCTCTTTCAGTGCACAGCCTATTGTGTAGGCTTTACCAGTAATCAACCCAAATTGCAGAGCAAGTATTTGGAAACTTTTTTTTTAAGACCCCTTACCTTGAGGTGGGGGAGGGGAGGGTCTGAAAGCAATTATTATCACAACAAAACAAAACATTTTAATTATTTTTATTTTTATTTCTATTTTTTAATCTTTCTAAAAGATTTTATTTATGACTGAGATAGTAAGAGAGGGAACACAAGCAGGGGGAGCAGCAGGCAAAGGGAGAATCAGGCTTCCCGCTGAGCAGGGTGCCCAGTGTGGGACTCAGTCCCAGGACCCTGGGATCATGACCTGAGCCGAAGGCAGATGCTTAATGACTGAGCCACCCAAGTGCCTCATTTAATTATTTTTAATTATTTTTAAAGGGGAAATGTAAAATGTTCTATATCACAGCTTTTAAAATTGGGAACCAAGAGGATAGAATGCTAATAATGATAAAAAAAAAGACAAAAAAAAACACCTCGTGTATGTATAAAACGAGGAGAACATGGTATCGCAATCTAGACACACAAATACACTGTGGTTCTCTCTTATAGCCAGTTATGAAGGAGGTTTATGGAGTGTTGAAAGAGGAGAAAAAAGAAAGAGGAAAAACAGAAGTCTTTGGATTATGAGTAATAGATGGAGGTTAATTATATAGCTGCTCACTGAGCATGAAAATCATCTGTAGTGAAGTCTTTGAAACAGTTGTTAACTGAATAGTGTCTTCAAATCTTTTTTTCTTAGAGGATGTAAAAAAAAGTGTTTTTAATTTTTTATTTTGAGTTATAGATTCATATGCAGTTGTATGAAAATTATATATAGAGATCCCATATATGCTTCATCCAGTTTCTGCAGTAGTAACATACTGCATAACTACAATATAATATTGCAACTAGGAAATTGATTTTGATAGTGATACAACCCATGAATCTTACTCAGGTTTCACTGGTTTTACATGCATTCATTTGTGTTTGCATGTGTGTATGTGTTTAGTTCTATGCAATTTTATCACATGTGTAGAAGAATTTATGTGACCACCACCAGAATCAAGATGCAGAACAATTCCATCACAAGGATCCCGTGCTTCCAGCTTTTATAGGTACAGCTGCCTTCTTGCCTTCTCTCTCACCTGTGGCATCCACTAATCTGTTCACTGTTACTATAATTTTGTCACTTTAAGAATGTTAATATAAGTGGAATCATGTAGTATTTAACCTTTTGAGATGAATAGATTTCATTTTTTTCCCTTGAGATCCATCCAAGTTGTATATATCAATAGTGTGTTCTTTTTTTATTCCTGAGTAGTATGCCATGGTATGGATGTATCGTGGAGTGTACATCCCATTGAAGGACATCAGGGTTGTTTCCAGTTTTTAGCTATTAACTAATAATGCTGCTATGATCATTCATATACAGTTTTTTGTGTGAACATAAATTTTCATTTTTCTGGGATATATGCCTTAAAGTGCACTTGATGGGTTATATGATAAATCCATTTTTGGTTTGGTAAGAAACACCGTTCTTTTTCTGGAGTGGCAGTGCTGTTTTACATTTCTACCAGCAATGTATAATTGATCCAGTTTCTGGACATCCTTGCCAGCTGTTGATGTTACCACTCTTTTTTAAAATCTTTACAATTAATTAATTAATTAATTAATTAATTAATTACCACTCTTTTATATTGTAGCCATTCTGATAGGTGTTTAGTGCTATTTCATGGTTTTAACTTGTATCATTTAAATCTTTACAATTTATTTATTATTTATTAATTTATTTATTTATAACCACTCTTTTATATTGTAGCCATTCTGATAGGTGTTTAGTGCTATCTCATGGTTTTAACTTGTATCATTCCTAATGGCTAATGATATATATCTCTTTGTGTGCTCGTTTGCCATTTGTAGATTCTGTTCATGTTGTTTGTGTTTTTTTGTTTGTTTTTTTTTTTTGCTTTTTGTTTTGGGTTTTTTTGTTTTTGCCTCTTTCCTCATTGGCTTGTTGGTGTATTTACTAATTTTTTTAAGTTCTTTATATAGTTGAAAGTCCTTTGTCAGATATGTGGTTTGCACATATTTTCTCCCAGGGTCTTTCAGAGGGAAAGTTCTAAATTTTGATATAATATCAGATTTTTCTTTTATGGATTGTACTTTGGTATAAAGTCTAAGAATTCTTTGTCTGTTTCTATCATCCTTTGCCTGTAGCCCCTGAGAATTTTCTACTCTGTTTTTATCCAAAGGTCTTATAGTTTTGTGCTTTACTTTCAAGTCCATTTTGAGTTAATTTTTGTAAAAGATGTGAGATTTAAGTTGAGGTTCTTATTTTCTTTTCTCTTTTCTGTTTTTTTTTTTTTTTCTTTTCTTTTCGCCTGTGGTACCCAGTTACTTCAGTAACCATTTGTTGAAAAGGTATCCTTTTGTTGAATTTGGCACCTTTTTCAGAAATCAGTTGGGCATATTTTTATTGGTCTGTTTCTGGATTCTTTAGTCTGTTCTATTGATCTATGTGTCCCTCTGACAATACCACACATTCCTCATTATAGGCAACATAATAAACCTTAACATTAGGTAAAGTGATTTCTCTCATGTTATGCTTTATTTTTAAAAGTTTGGCTATTTTAACTATTCTAGGTCCTCTGCCTTTCCATATAAACTTAGGATGAGCTTGTCTTTGTCTACAAACGCTTCCTGGGATTTTAATGGGAAATGCATTAAAACATGGATCATTGAAAATTGATGTGTTGAACCTTCCTACTCTTGAACACAGTATATTTTTCCATTTATTTAGGTCATCTTTGATTTCTTCTATCATCATTTTGTCATTCTCACGATACAGATCCATCAGGTTTGCTAGATTATACATAAGTATTTTATTTTCTTTTTTCTTTTTTTTTAAAAAGAATTTATTTATTTATTTGACAGGGAGAGAGAGAGAGATCACAGGCAGGCAGAGAAGGCAGGTAGAGAGAGGGGAGGAAGCAGGCTCCCTGCTGAGCAGAGAGCCCAATTCAGGCCTCAATCCCAGGACCCTGAGATCATAACCTGAGCTGAAGGCAGAGGCTTTAACCCACTGAGCCACCTAGGCGCCCAGTATTTTATGTTCTTTAGAGCAGTTGTAAATAATCTCAGTTCTTTCTGGATGAGAAAATTATGTTTAAAGTTTTATTTTCAAATTTCAACTTATTTTTGTTGTAATCATTATTTTCACAATGGGTTATGAATGTTTTATGCACATGAAGGAATAACTTTTTAGAGGTTTACTCTCAGTAGCTATAAGCCTCAGAGTATGGTTGGGAGATCTAAACTACTTCATTTCTGTTGTGTTTGAAATTATATTGGAATTGACATTTAATATGTTATTA
>PITA01031787.1:0-14784 GCA_004023965.1 Spilogale gracilis
TAAAGTTAGATGTCAATTATTTTGGTTGTAGGAATAACAGAACCATTGAAAAAGGCAAAGCAAGTAAATATTATTGAGAGCTCAGCTAATTTTCACCTCATTGTCCTATAATCAAACTTGATGTCTAGTCACATAAAGATGTGTACAAGATGCTCTTAAATATTTAAACTCTAGTTTAAATAGAGATTTAACTAATAGATGTAACTAGCCTATTATCTGGTTATAGATTAGATAACTAGAGATAACTGGAGATAACTAGTTCTAGTAGTTAGTAGTAGAAATAGTAGAACAGTTATCTCCAGTTTGTTGGCACAGATTAGTTGCCTTTCAGGGAGGTAGGTAACTCACACGTTTAAATTTTTAGTTTCTTAAACTCTCCTCTCCAGATAGTTTCACTCCTTCCAGTTCCAGCTATATTCACATATTATTTCATATCTACCAAGTCATATGTATACATTTCTTTCTTACCCCAGGAATTTATTAAGGCAAAATGACTTTTCTAGGCTTAAATTATGTCATTATTGAAGGAAATAGACTGACAGTTTAAGTAAATCAGTAGTCTCTGTCCAACACAAGAAATACAAAATATTAAGTGTCTGAGAATTGTCACTTGTCAATTCATGTTGCTATCATTAATTTTTTAAAAAATTATAAATGGTATATTCTGATTTTATAGAGCATATGTTAGACAATGGGCTACTATTAGAAGTTTTGGGGTTTACTGTCTTTCATCTAACAGAGTAAATGATCTTTTGAGTTCTAATTCTAAATTCCCAAGAGAGGACTCTTATAAATCAGGTATGGTACCTGGTGTCCAAAGATGATCTCCCACTGAGTCATGCCTCCTGGTATTCATGCCTGTAATAGTTTCTTATTGTTGTTGTAGCAGATTTTCAGAGATTTTGTGGCTTAAACACTGCCAATTTATTAGCTTGTGGTTCTGTTGTTCATAAGTCCAACATGGGTTTCAAGAGGCTAAAATCAATGTCAGTAGGGCTGCATTCCTTTCTGGAGGCCCTAAAAGACAATCTGTCTCTTGCCTTTTCCAAGCTCATGACCACTTCCTCCATCTATTTAGGCTAGCAGTGACATACATGTCCTTCTCACACTGCCATCTTTCTTGTTCTCTGGAGCTGGGAAAGTTTCTCCATTTTGAAGTATTCATATGATTGCATTCAACACACCTGGATAATACCGGATATTTCCTTATGTGAAGGTCCATGCTTTTTTTTTTTTAAGTAGGCTTTATGCTCAGTGTAGAGCCCAACACAGGTCTTGAACTCATGACCCTGAGACCAAGACTTTAGCTGAGATCAAGAGTCAGATGCTTAACCACTGAGCCACCCAGATGCCCTGTATGCCCACTGTTTTAGTCATATTTGTAAAGTCCCTTTTGCCATGTAAGGTATCATAGTCACAGATTCTGGAGATTACAATATAAACATCCCTGGAGGGCCATTTTCCTGCTTACTTGAATGCCCTTTATAAGATGAGCACCAGGCCTGGCTGATATGTAATTGTAAGTGCATGAGAGATGCCAAGTGATACTTTCCAGCTGAGTCCAGCAGCCCACTAAACATTGGCAGATAGATTATTGTTTTAGGCCATTAGCTTTTGCTACACAAAACTACATAATAATATAGTCAAACTGGAATGAGGTTTCCATCCTTTGACAAATCAACTTTGGCCAAGGGTTAAGGTCATTGTTTCTGTTAGGTGTCAACTACAAAGGGTTGAAATTGACTCTGGTTAATTTAAGCAGAGGAATCATTTCTCAGCCGCTTGCTTGGAAATTTCCGCATTTGGTTTGGTTCCTCACTTAGGAATGTTTCGACAATTGTATTCAGGTGCTTTTCAGTATCTACTTTCAATTTAACATTCCAATTCACAAAGAAATTCAGCATCTTCCAGAAGTGTAATGAGGATTGAAGAAGCAGGCTTGCAGGCTAAGCAGCCAAGAACAATGACCAAATAAAATGTCCCAGAGAGAGGCCCGGGGAGAATATTGCTCCACCATCATGAGAGCCATGTTCTAGACACAGAATCTGTATTAGGAGGACCAAAGGCACCGAGTGGATATTAAAACCAGTACTACCATTTCTCCTACCCCAGAAAGTTGATCTTACTTCAACTGCCACTCCATCAGGAAAAGTTTCTGGTAGATCTTATTTCCTTGTATCATTAGCTCTTGATTCAAAGTCCAGAGTAAGTGCATCTAATTTGTAGAATGCTGCTATCCTTTAGCCACAAGAAGCCCTGCACCCCATCACCCCTCACCACTCATTAAAGGTTTCATTGAAGTCATATGGAATTTCAGTTTGGATTTTTAAAAAATATTTTTTAGAAATATTTTCTTAGTTTTATTAGAATTATAATCATACCTCAACAATTATATATAATTAAATATTCCTCCCTCCCACTGGTCTCACTGCTGTCTGCTATTTCCTATCTACCATTTTGCCCATTTTAAATGTTTTGGTAATTTGAAGCCATTTTTCTGGTAGAAACCCTTAAGTAATATTTTTCAGTAAGAATGAGTGAACAGTAAATTTTTTTGCACATTTAAAAGTGTTTCTCTTTTGTCCCCACTTTATTTATATTTGTTTATTATTTATTTATAAATTTAACTTATTTATTTGAGATACAGCAGGGGGAGGACAGAGAGAAGAAACAGAGTCTCAAGCAGACTCTGAACTGAGTGCAGAGCCCAACTTGGTGCCCAATCTCGTGACCCTGAGATCATGACCTCAACCAAAACAAAGAGCTGGTTGCTCAACTGATTGCACCAGCCAGGGGCTATATCAAATTTCAAATCCCTTGGATTCTTATTCAAAAGAATTGTTTTATGAGATGTAAAACAATAGAAGCTGAACTCTTCTGGTCAAAGATACACAGCTAGAAGTACACAGCCCTGCAATTACCTTTTAGTTGATTCTGCTATTCCCTTACATTGTCACATTCTGTCTCATCATTACTCTTTTTGAGGGGAATGTCCTGTGTTAAATACTCCTTCTTCTGTGGCTGCATTAGCATTGTATGCTGATATCCTTATCAAGATTCTTGCCACATTAAATTGTAATTTGATTTTTCTGTCTCTCCCACTAGATGATGAAGGTAGGGAGTTCTGTATCTCCATGGCCTAGTAACAGTATGCACTCAACGTCATTTTCATTGATCATGTCCAAGATCAGAGGTATTAAGTTGGGCTAGGTGGGTTGATAAAGCAGGAGTCTGAAGAATGAGCAGTTGGTGATGGATCCAACGGGTAAGCTGCCATCAGAAAAGTGATGCTTGGCCGAAAGTAAGAGGCCCTGGAATGGGCAGGGGGCTTTATCCGTCAGGAACCCAACAGGAAAGAGAACACTCAAATTAGGACATTTCCATGTAGATTTATTTACACGTTGGCTATCTGTAAAAGTGAATGTTGTGTGATATAAGGCTCCACAGGAGATGATGCAGTGCCCTAGGGTTAGTGGCAACTGGACTTTACTACCTTAGGCCCAAATAGACAAGGGAAGGAACTGTCCCCACAACCCAGAAAGAGTCATATAGAGGAGACCTTCCTGAGAGAAGTGCCCCTTGGTCACGGGACACAGTGAGGCAAGTTGTCAAGGGAATACGTACCCTGTTCTTACTCCCCCTCCTCCAAGCCATCTCTTTTTGTGTTTCCTCACTGGCTGCCCTGGCTGATTCCATTTGGAAGTCTGAGAGAGGAGTTTGTTGAGGCAGTTCATTCAGGTCAGGATCTCAAGGCGGAAGGCAGGATGGAGAAGATTAGAGAGTAGATCTAGAGGACAAGTCAAAGGTGTCCAGCGTAAGACACGAGACTGAGTCTAAAACTGAGGATTAAGGTTGTTGCCAGATTGGAGGGATATGCGGGGAGGGAGTTATTAGCTCAGTATATTATTGCCTCATTGCAAACAACCACAAAATGTAAGAGACGTGGAGAAATAGCATTTATTTAGCGTATCTGTTTGTATATTTTCCAGGTTGGGCCCAGCTGGTGTGGCCTGGCTGGAGCAGCTTGTGCCATGTGCCTCTTCCTCCTGGGACCATCAGTGTCATCTATGGATGCTTTTCTCACAGGGATGGCAAGAGGGCAAGGGAGGAGGGCCAATTGCGCATGTGCTTTTCAGGTTTTTGGTCATATATGCCATATATGTTCTCTAGGCCTGTACAAGTCACATGGCCAAATTTGGGTTAGAGAGAACTTGAGACTATTTCTGAACAATAATCTATCACACCCACCAAAGATGCTCCTGTATTTTTCCTCCTGTTACCTTTTGCATGTTGGTTAAGGACATGTTGACAAATGATAGAGGATTCTCTAATGGATCTTGCAGAATTTTTTCTGGCACTCTCCTCAAAGCTACACAGTTACCGGGCGCCTGGATGGCTCAGTGGGTTAAAGCCTCTGCCTTCGGCTCAGTTCATGATCTCAGGGTCCTGAGATCGAGGCCTGCATTGGGCTCTCTGCTCGGCAGGGAGCCTGCCTCCTCCTCTCTCTCTGCCTGCCTCTCTGCCTACTTGTGATCTCTCCCTCTGTCAAATAAATAAAATCTTTAAAAAAAAAAAGCTACACAGTTACCTACCTAAAAGGTAGATAAGAAGGTCTTGGAATGTATTAGTAGTAGATTCTGGCTAATTCATGCACATTCAGCATGTCCATAGAACCTGAATTAAAAGGTAATTCAGCACTGGAGAAGAGAATAATTTTTTTCTGCATTATAATTTTTTTCTGCATTATTCTAGGAAATGTCCATACCACATTGATGCATATAATATTCTAAAGCTGGCAAATAAGCCTACTAGAAGTGGTGTTAAAAAAAATAAAAAGAATCTTTTAGGAAGGTATATGGTATTTTGGGGATGCCTATGTGGTTTGACTTCAAATATAACTTGGCAAAGCCACTGGATTTTAAAAATTTGTGAGTAACCAAGTTTCAGGTTGAGAATGAAACAAGTGAAATTATTTGAAGTTGTGTTGCTTTTAAAGGTTAGAATGTGTAATAAATTGGCATGCAAAGATGAATTATTCTATTCATTGATTCACTTATTTTTCTCATTAAGCAGCTGAATTTTATTGAGCACCTACCAAATTCAAACCACTACTATGAGGTCAGACAATGGTGGTTAAAGAGATTAGCTGTATGTTGGCTAATTGAACACAATAAAAAATAAAAATAAATACAGATTTTTTTGTAAAATTAAAAAAAAATAAAAAATAAAAGTTCTGTAACCAAAAAAAGAGATTAATGAAATATAATTTTTACTATCAACAAATTAATAATCTTGCTGGGGAGATTATAAGGAAGAATAGCATAAAGATTAAAATATGTGTTCTTTATAGCTCACTGTAATGTCTTTAACGAAAGGACCCATAGCTTTTCTATTCTGGGAGATTTTGATTCCTAATTCAAACTTTTGTTCTTGTTTTTGGTCTAAGAAGATTTCTATTTCTTGGATTTAAGATTCATGATTGAACCTTGAAAATTTGTGCATATTTTGGAACTATCTTGTTTTTTCTAAGTATTTGACGTGTTACTATATAATGACCTATAATAATCTGTTATCACACTCTGTATTTCTGGTATCTGTTGTATTGTTTTCCATTTTTCATTTCAGTTTTTGAATCTTCTCACTTTTATTAAAGCATTGTCAAAGTTTTTTATTTTTGTAAAAATTAGTCATTACTTTCAATGTTATGGTATTGTTTATTTTGGTGTCTATTTTACTTATTTCTGATTTTACTTTGTTATTTCCTTCCTCTACTAAATTTCAGGTAAGTTTCTTTTTCTAGCTTCTTGTGGTGTAATGTTAAGTTGTTGATTTGAATTTTTTCTTAATACAAGCATTGATAGCATAAAAAATCAAAATTATAAATATGATTACCAAATGACCTAGTAATTCCACTATTTGGTATTTACCCAAAGAAAACAAAAACACTACTTCAAAAAGATATATGCACCCCTGTTTATTGAAACATTATTTACAATAGCCAAGATATGGAAACAATTTGAATATTCATTGATAGATGAATGGATAAAGAAGATGTGACACACACACACACACACACACACACACACACACGTGTATAATATGGAATATTACCCGGCCATAAAAAGAATGAAATATTGCCATTTACAACAACATGGATGAACATAGAGGGTATAATGCTAAGAGAAATAAGTTAATCAGAGAAATACAAATACCATATTATTTCACTCGCATGAAAAATTTAAGAAACAAAATAAGTGAACAAAGAAAAGAAAGAGACAAATAAAAAACTAGACTCTGAAATACAGAAAACGAAGTGATTACCAGAGGGGAGGTAGGTGCAGGGATGGTGAAATAGGTGAAGGAGACTAAGAGTGTACATTCCTTGCTGAGCACTGGGGAATGTATAGGGTTATTGAATCACTCTCTTGTACACCTGAAACTACTATAACACTGTACATTAATTATACTGGGATTAAAAATACATTAAAACATTTTTAAAGATTTTATTTATTTATTTGACAGGGAGAGATAGTACCAGCAGCAGGGGGCAGCAGGCAGAGGCAGAGGGCGATAAGGGAGGCTCCCCAACTCAAAAGGGAGCCCAGCGTGATGGGGGATTTGATCCCAGGCCCCTCGGATCACGACCAAAGGCAGTTGTTTAACAAACTGAACAACTAGGTGCCCCTAATTTTTTTTTTAAAAAGAGATGAGACCCATGGCTTAGTAAACATTTGAGTGTGAATAAGAAATAATTTATTCCAATGGAAAGGTTTATGGTAAGTTTCATGGAGATGATATATGGGCTGAACTGTATAAAGGTAAAATTTCAATAAGTGAAAAAGATGAGGAATATAGTGAGGATATTCTAGTGGAGGGAGCAACACTGATGTGTAAAATTTCCTAGCATGTTTGGATAATAGTGGGTAGTTGTAGATGGCACAGCGTAGGTATCCAAAGAGATGTAGTGGAAAGATGGAGATAAAGGAGAAGTTTTTGTAAGGTTGTGTAGAAACCTGAAATTGAGGCTTAGTTTACCCTTTGGTCTGTGAACATTGGAGATCCACTGAAGAATTTAAAGAGGGAATATAAGCACGTACAAGTTGGAGTTCATGGATGCATCTGGAGAGTATAACGCTAAGCAAAATGAGCCAGTCAGAAAGATAAATACTATATGATTTCACTTATATGCACAATTTAAAAAACAGAACAAACCAACAGAAACAAACGGAAAACCAGATTCTTAGCTACAGAGAAAAAACAGAGGGTTAACGGGGGAAGGTGGGGGGCAGGATGGTGAGATATGTGGAAGGGATTAAAAGTACACTTACTTTGATGAGCATTGAGAAATATATAGAACTGTTGAATTGCTGTATTGTACACCTGAAACTAATACAATACTGTATGTCAACTACACTATAATTAAAATTTTAAAAAAATTTTAAAGTTGGAGTTAAAAGCGAGAATATAAGCTGAGACCAGTTAGGAGGAGCTTGCAACACACCAAGCAAGTGATCAGTGTTAAGAGCTGGGTGCGGGCAGTGCTGGAGGCCTGGGAGAGGACATGGGTGTGGCGAACGGCCCCGGGAGCCTGCTCCAAGGGCTCTGGCAGCCACAGTAGTGTGGGCTTAGAATTGCTTTGACTCCAATAGTTCAAGCCCGGGTGACTGTGAGGAGGTTGGTGCCATTCCTGGGAAGGGAACTCAGGAGGAAAAGGCTGTCTGGTCTGGTTTTTCAGTTTTGCAAATGTTGAGCTTGAGGTCCAGAGGGCACATCTGTGTGGTAATAGCCATTTTAGGCAGTTGGCAATTTGAGTCTGGCACTTCTACGAGAGTATCATAATGGGCTGCAGCCTGAAAATCTTGCCTGTTCTAAATTTGGAGTGACCAGATTATTTTTGAGTGGCAAAATCGTGAACATCACAAAGACTGTCTCAACAAACAGTAAACTTTTTATGATACAGTATAACACTCAATCCTTTTCTTTGATTCTCTTTTGCCATGCCATTTTAATTCTTTCCTTCTCTCCTCTTTCTGCTTCCCGAAGGCCACTAACCAAGGAAAGAATGCTTTCCTTTCTGAGGCTTCTGCCCAGTTTGGAACATCCAAACAATCGATATGTTAAGTACAACTTGCAAAGTTTTGCTCTGTTCTGAAGCTGAATCTACAGGTTAGGGACCATGTATGTCTGGGGTCGATGTCTCTGCTCTCTAGAGCTGTGGGGGAGGCATTATAAGGCCACTGTGACTGGTGCCTCTAAAAGGGACAGCTAGACAGTACTGCACAGTCAGCTTCCAACAAAAGGATATTTTGAGCATAAAACCTTGATTTCAAAAACAGTCATGGGCTCTGTTCCTTCACTGCAGCCTTTGCTCCGAGCCATCGTCTGCCCTATATCTGGCTATTGAACACTTTGCTTTCCACTTTGTCCTCACTAAATTGATTTTGATCTAGCGCAGAACTTTCCTGTTCTGTTTTTAAATTGTGGCCAAAAAAATGTGACATCAAGTTTACCATCTTAACCATTTTAGGCATACTGCTCAACAGTGGTAAGTATTTTCACATTGTTGTGTAACCAACACAATCTATAGAACTCTTTAAATCCTGCAGAACTGAAACTTGGTACCCATTAAACAACAACTCCCCATTCCCCCCTTTTCCCTTAGCTCCTAGCAATCACCTTTCTACTTTCTGTCTTTATGAATTTTACACCTCTAGGTATCTCATCTAAGTGGAATCATATAGTATTTTTTGTGATGCTTTACTGGTTTGGGTCCATCTCCTTGGGTGGGATTTGAACTACCTGGTGCTTTGTCACTTTTGTACCCACTGGCAAGACAAGGGCCTGGACCCCAGAATCCCAGCGGTATTATGCAGGGCCTGTGCTACCCATCCTGAGGGAAAATTAGACGTTACAAGAGAACACTTTAAATGTATGTAATTCCTGTCTGCCCTTCATGAGATCATGAAACTCAAGGAATTCTGAAGTTTAGAGCATTCAGATCCACCTTATGGCAAAATATGCCCTCATCCCCAGCTCTGCAGACACATTATATACCAAGGGCAAGACTCCTGCCTCCTGCAGATCAAAGAGTCTAAGAATGGCAATTTAAAGAGTTAGAATACAGGCATTGAGAAAATAACCACACCAGAAGTTTGGCATTTATATTGTATTTTTCCTCTAAAGATAGCAACATGCTAACCAGATAACTATACTTTTTAAAAAAGATTTAATTTATTTATTTGACAGAGAGAAACACAGCTAGAGAGGGAACAAAAGAAGGGGGAGTGAGAGAGGGAGAAGCAGGCCTCCCGCTGAGCAGGGAGCCTGATGTGGGGCTCAATTCCCCAGTCTCCAGGATCATGACCCGAGCCGAAGGCAGTCGCTTAACGACTGAGCCACGCCAGGCGGCCCCCCAATAACTATCCTTAACAGTAAGGCAAGTCATTAGGAAAATTGCAGTCTGACAAATGAAACTCCTGTAGTAAATGTCCCAGTGGAGGATGACACTGATTTGAAACTGCAGCTGTCACTCTTGGAACTTGTAAAGACGCCTCAGTCACTGGAGCTCTACTGTATCAGAGGAGTTTCTTTAAACCAGTGCCATGGTGGATCTAGGCATGGGAGTATGTGCACTTCAGAGTCATAGATTTAGCAAGAATCTGAAGGGTTACCTTGCTGAAATTCAACAGTGGGAGTGGAAGAGTTTAGAGTTCTCTGGATAAAACCTTCATTACCTGAGCAACCCTGTTTCTCTGTGGTACCCTGAGCTCTTATCACAAGGCCCAACACACACAGGAATTTAGTAAATAATCTGCTGAATGATACATCTGAGATCATTCTTCTTTATTTTTAAATCTCCAAAGCTCTCATTTATCAGCCTGCAATCTGAGCCCATATCTATCATCATTAACACTTAGGGAAGCAGTTCAGTATATTAAAACCAAAAGTATTTTCAAGATGCCAAGGAGACTGATGATGTGCAACAGGGTATGGGACCTTCAGCCCCATCTGAGTAACTTAGCAATTCGTCCCTAGTATTTCTTGTGATCTCTCACCAATTTAAGAGCTTGTTTTTATTGCTTAAAAAAATGTACTATTTGAAAAGCTAGTGTAAGCATTTTAGTTTTAGGAGGGAAAAAGAGAGAGGGAGAGAGACAGACAGACAGATGGATAGACAGAGACTTGGCTTCAACTCTCTATTTCATCTATTGAATGGAGATACCAACAGCTCGAAATATACTGGGCCAATACATGCTAGATTCAGGTTCACATAGATAGCCATGAATGCAGGGCGTCAGTACCCAGGCTAACTTTCCACAGTGATGTTCTCAGTACAGTCCAATCCCCAATATATGGGCAAACAGTTCTCAGTGGGGACTTAGAAGGAGGTTGGAAACTGAGAAGAGGCAAAAGTGTGACCTGTTTCCTGGACCACTGGCCTGGAGCCAGATTCTCTGCTTCTTTCCAATGATGAAACTGAGCCAGAGAAGGACTCACAGGAAAAAAAAAAAAAAGGAATTTTAGCGTTTGTTTGTTTGGTTTGTTGTTGGTTGTTGTTGTAGGGTGTGTTGTTTTGGAGATGTGTGGCCACATATCCTCCAAGCATGCTGAATGATATTCAGTGCATTCAGGTTTGTACAGCCGGGCTGACACTGCTAACAACACATCCCACTCACACTTCCCCGTAGTCAAGGCCCCTTGTGTGCATGGTGTTTGGAACCACTTTCTACATCTGTATCATCAGTCTTCCTTGTTAGTTTGATGGCATGTTATTCTAAGACCTATCAAGGGGAATCCTTCTCAGAGAGGTATGTGCAGTTAGCAATAAGTAATAAAAGTAATAACACCTTAAACAAACTTTCTCTTCTTATTTCAAGTGAATGTTTTTTAAAAGTTGGTAACTATATTTCTCCGCTATGACTAGCTTTGAATTGTGGGGTTTTAAGGAGCTGAGATCATGCCTATGAAATTCTCAAGACATAGTGGTTAGGAAAAAGTTGACTTATTGAGTGTCAATGCGAGAAAATATAAAAAGAGAAGTGGCACAGTCTTTGTTCAGAAGGAATCTTCAGTGTAATAGACAAAGCAGACACATATGTGAAAGTTAAAACTCTATAATATGAGCTAATTTTTTGGTATTAACAATAAGTTCCCCAAACAAAGAAACAAGCAAACAAAATCCCAAAAAAACATTTTGGATTGGAACCCCACTGAGGAAAGAAAACAGGCCAGATCCCAAAATGGCTGGCTTAGTATTGGTGTGCCTCCAGAGGAATTCCTGGACAGACCATTGCAAGTGTGAAGATGGTCTTTCCTTCTTCCCTAAGATTCTTGCTAGAGGACAGTTTGGAGTTCAAATCATATTCCCAAAAGTGAACTAATGCTTGCATTTATTTCAAAACATTTCTAGTTAATTACCATCCAGCAAAATGTCATGGACTTACACTAGGTCTTCCCAAAAGGGAGCTAATCAAGGGGAAGCCAGATGAGAAGGATGAATGAAGGTGGGCTACAGAGTGAGAGCTTGTCACCTTGGTTGACAAGCGGGGTATAATGGTATGTCCTGTTGCATGGGACTTTCTCCCAATAAAAGAAGGTCTCAGCTGAGGCCTGAGGAATGAAGGACACAGCTGGCATTATGCATAGCTGTGTCTTTGCCCCACTCATTTGGGATTCCTGTCTTTGCTTTTAAATACTTCAGCTCCCTGCTTCTGGGGAACAAAGGTTACTTTATTCTTCTCATAATTACTTTATTCTTCTCATAATCTTGTTCTCATTTCAGGTGCTTTCTTTACCCAAAGCTCAATACTATAAGATTAATCTTATGCCGGTGACAACTCTTCCTCTCTGTCTTCCTAGCTCTGATTTAACTGAGTGGATGGTATCTCTTTTGAAGAAACATTGGCATAACCTGGTCTAGATTTAAATAGGATGTGATCTAGCTGTCAGCCTCAGCCAGACTTCAATTCTTTTATCTATCTATCCATCTATCATCTATCTCTATCATCTATCTGTCGTCTATCTATCAACAGTCATCTATCATCAATCATCTACTTCTGGTGGCTTTTTCTTTTGGGAGTGTTTAAACATGAGTGTGACCTCTTTCAGTGAAAAGCAGTCATTTCTGTTACTTGTCCATTAGGAAATAGATATTTTTTTGGGGGGGGGGAAGGGTCCTAAACCAGAGTTTCTAAAACAGCATCAACTCCTTCAGAAACACCTGGGCAGCATATAAACAAGCACGTTCCCAGCCCCCAGGCCCACAAAGGTACTGATACAGAAGAGCAAGAATGAGACACTCCAGATGATTCTTGTTATATTAAAGAATGTTTAAAACCTGTGCCTTCAAAGCATTTAGAGGTTGGCTTGGATCTGGTTTGTCTTCAGATGAATTAAGCTCTCAAAAAATTTCAAGGATTTGGTGAAGCAGCTCAGAAGTGGAACTGGCATGACATGCTACTGTGGGGTGAGGTGAGTGATAACCATATGTCAGCCACACTCATCTTACTCATCATTTCCTTCAGATTTAATGGCTTTCCACAATGGCTCAAATAGAAGCCGGAGTCCAGGGGCGCCTGGGTGGCTCAGTTGCCTTCAGCTCAGGTCATGATCCTGGAGACCTGGGATGGAGCCCCACAACAGGCTCTCTGCTCTGCGGGAAGCCTGCTTCTCCCTCTCTCACTCCCCCTGCTTGTGTTCCCTCTCTGGCTGTGTTTCTCTCTGTCAAATAAATAAATAAAATCTTAAAAAAAAAAAAAAGAAGCAGGAGTCCATTTGGAGCCCACACGTTTCCAGCACTGTCTGAGTCATCTCTAAATGTCCTAACCTGTACAATAACCTCTCTGGCAGAGCAAGTCAAAGTCAGGAAGCAGGGAAGCAAACTGCTTTCCCATGCTGGCAAGTGTACATGTTTTGATAAATCTATTGGCATGTTTAATAGAATGTAATTAACTATTCAAATTCCATTTTGGTCCTTGGGACTTCAGAATTGGTTTTGGAATGCAAAGAGATTTTCAGAGTTTTTTCTTGCCTTAAGCTTTGGGTTTGGTTATAATAAAAGACTTTAATGAACAGTTATTGCAGTAGGAAATCTGTGTTGCAAGAGCTAATTCATACTTGCTTAAAATGAATTTCCTTCAGGGGACTGGATTTAAGTCACCATTAACTTAAAGAATATAACTATTCACATAACAGGGAATTGCACTTTATGTAGAACTTTCAGGTGTGAAAGGTACATTTAGAATATGAAAGACTATGTATCCTTCAGGAAGAATTAGAGCTAGGCACATAGTAGGCACTCATAAATGATTATTGCTGAAGGAGGAGTGGGATTTGAAGAATGAATTGAGTATCTATTGATTGAAAAACAGTTTTGTGTTGAGAATAAAAAATCTCTTCTTTATCAGCTGATATTTATGATGTAAAATATTTCCTGATGGTCCTTCAGTGGTAAATAATGATTATTTATTAGTTGACTCACTTTAAACACTACATTTTGTTTTGCTTTAGTAATTGAATATAATAGTGTTGTTGCTGGAAAGAAACTGTGGTTTTATTCCCAAAAATGATACTCTTGCAGAGATTGCTATCTTTTGTGGTATCATCTGGTGCTGCTAATAAATGATAAATAGAAACAGTTTCTCTTTTAATGAGTTTGAAAGTGTTAGGAGATTGAGGATGAAGGTTTTAATGTTGTTGATTAGGCAAACTAAGCTATCTGACTTTTTTCTAACTCTGTATGGACAGCTGATTTTCCAAAGGCTGACTTTCAAACAGAGATTCTTGAGGCTACTAAAGCTCTTTTATTAAGAAAACAGTGAACAACAAACCCCTGCTATTTAAAGAAAATTATGTCCAAAGGGAGTATATTATTTGTGATTTATAAAGTTGAAATGAGAGACTTATGATAAATCAATTATGGATGCCTTTCTACAAAACTTTAAAGTTTTAACATAAAGTTTTTAGATATTAAAAGATATCAGATATTAATAAGATAAGTTATTAATATTTTCTATCCATTTTGTTTTGAAAAATGTGTTTGCAAGAGGAAATAGAGCTTAACGCAACAGTATTTTAGCTAAGCAAAAAAAGTGCATAGGGTCCTCAGGAAACTTTCCAGGAGGTCCCGAGTCTCTGGGAATTGTGGACAAAATGTGTCAGAGGTGGGTATGAAGAAGTCAGTGTCAGACTTAACAGAGCTTCTAAGCACCTTCTAAGCACCTCTGGAGGCAGCTTGATCTACAAATATCCATTCTCCTCTTCAGCTGTTTTTACTAAGGCTGCGGGAACTGAGGTGTTGCCACACCCTTGTCACTGCAAACCCATGGACAAGGGAAGAAAAATAGGAATTAGAGGCATTTGAACAAGATATTCCTCACTGTCAGTCGAGGAGGGAAAAACTGTATGATGTAAAGAAGCTCCTGGGTCAGGGATGGGCAGATGCTCTTTTAGGCTGGTTATCTGTCCACAAGAAATGAGGTCTCGCTTATGTCATTAAGAGTGTACATTTACCATGTAATACTGGTAAAGAGCAATATTGCCTTAAGCTACTTTAGAGAAAATAAGTAAGCTCTAGCACCAAGTAGAAACCATTCTCTTCCCACATTATCTCTTTGGTACCCACCTTCCTCCATCTATCAAATTAGAGAAATGATCATTCTTCAGCTTATCTTAGTGCCTAACAGTATTCTGTTAGACATGAACCACACAGAAGAGATAGAAAGCTGAAAAGTCGAGACCATAGTATACCTGTTCCCTTGCTGGAAATTTGGTAGAAAAAAAAAA
>PITA01031788.1:0-14756 GCA_004023965.1 Spilogale gracilis
CCCCATCCCTCCACCCCCTCCCTCCAAGTCCCTCAGTTTGTTTCTGTGTCCAAAGTCTCTGTTGTTTCATTTCTCTCCCTAGATTACCCTAGTTCCCATTTACTTTCCTTCTCCCACTGTCCTCCAGTTTACCCCTCATGCACCGCAAGTAAGTGAAACCATGCGATACTTGACTTTCTCTTCTTGGCTTATTTCATTTTATATTAATTTTGCAAAGCTTAGAACTGATCATTCAAGATGCTTTTTCCATGGTATATGCTGATGAGAAGCACATGTTCTTCTGCCAAAAAGGCAGCCATAATATTTTGTTTTCTCTGTAATGTGAATTGATATGAGAGGACTCATTATAACATGATAAATTGATAACCATATTTTTGCCTCACCAACAGTCAAAGGGTTTAACCCTCCGATTAGAAGGGTTGCTTAGTACAAGAGATCCACTTCCTCTATCTTAGACACCTAATATCTCTTCAATAACCCACTATAGCACGGATCTATCCCGATAGCCCTAGAAGAGAAAACAACTGGAAGAAAAGCAAAATAAGAAAAATATATTGTGCATTACTCTATACAGTACATGGTAATAATGAGAACAAAGGTGATACAGATAAAAGGGAATGCTCCCTTCATCTCCTATTCTGTCTCTTGTTCTTGTTCTTACACACACACACACACACACACACACACACACACACACACACAGCGCCTGATACTTTTAAGGGTCTGAGCTTGAAAAATACTATTTTATGATATTGTATCTTCTTGCAGTCTAAGAAGTCATACCTGAGTCCTAGAGAAAAAGGGCTTTCCAATTTCCCTTGGGCTCTTCCAAAAAAGAGAAAGTGGCCTTTTCTACACACGCTTCTTCCATTACTTCAATTTCAGCCAATACTGGGAACATTTCTGGTCTTGACCTAAGTTATTTCCACAAAAGCCAATGAAGAATGTCAGAAAGCCAGTTAAGTCCATCTCATCCCTGCTTCTGTAGGACTTCAATACATAGACATCCTGGGATTTCTTGTTAGTAAAATTAGAAAGTCTTTTCCTCATAGGATTACCCTGTGCATTAAATGAGGTAATGTATGTAAAGAACACAGTTCAGAATCTGGTACTTAACTTCCTCCATCTTTCATTCAGAGACTGACTCACACTGCTGCCATCTTAGTCTGGTAGTATGAATGAACTTTTTTTATTTTATTTTATTTATTTATTTGAGACAGACAGACAGAGTGAGCACAAGCTGAGGGGAGGGGCATAGGAAGAAGCAGACTTTCCCCTGAGCAGGGAGCCCCAGAACCTTAGGATCACAACCTGAGCCAAAGGCATAGGCCTAACCAATGTGGGCCATCCAGGTGCCCCCTGAATGAACTTTTTGCTGTTTCCAACTTGCTCTCCTCTCTCTCTCCTTGAACTTCTCTTTTCTTGATCAAAACAGTTTCTGTTTCTACTTAAGTTTCTGTTTCTTCATGCTTAATCAGTGACTAATATCTGTTGAAGGCTCACTGCATTGAGTGCTTTGGGATAAGTTTTAAACACCATGAAGGGGTGCGCCTGGGTGGCTCAGTTGGTTAAGCGACTGCCTTTGACTCAGGTCATGATCCCAGAGATCAGGGATCGAGCCCCACATCAGGTTCCCTGCTCGGCGGGAAGCCTGCTTCTCCCTCTCTCCCTCCCCTTGCTTGTGTTCTCTCTCTGGCTGTGTTTCTCTCTGTCAAATAAATAAAATAAAATCTTTAAAAATAATAATAATAATAAATAAATAAATACCATGAAGAGCTAAAGAACCTCTCCTTTCTCTTTTAGTATGTTTGTTATCTTACAGACTAATAGTTTTTTCAAGTGTATGCAAAATGCATTCAATTTCTCTAAAATATGATAACAGTAGAACAGCTAATTCACATGGCCAGTGCTGAGAGCCTATGGTTTGACTCTTTATAATTTATACTAGCATTTACTGTGAAATGTATGCCAAGAAGTTTACTAAGAGTTTTAGGAAATTAAATTAACATATGCTAATCTCATAATAATATAAATATTTGCTATTATCATCATTTACTCAGTCACACAATTTAAAATTTTAATGTAACGCAACCTCCTGAAGAACAAATAATTAATAATTAGAACTGGCATTCCAACCTATAAATATCTGTATTCCATATCCACATGTACATATCAAAGCCCACCAGACTACACAGCCTCAATAATAAAGTCACAACAGCTAAGTCTAAAGCTGTCTGCTCTTTCCATGAAACTTTTCTCAAGAATGTAGAACAATAATGGGGGAGAATTCCAGAATCAATCTAAAAAGTAATGTCTCCCATCTTCCCGAGTGGCTGCTTTCACAACATATAGCTAATGGTGCCCATTACAGCAGCAGAGACAGAGACAGCCAACTGTAAATCTTTCTCTTTTACAGCTGGCTCTGGTTTAGGAAGATTTACTTTTATAACAGCTGTGAAGACTTCTACCTTATCAACCTCTACTCTTTTAATACGTTTCTCCCAAACCTTTTTTTACAGTCTCTCATAGTAATGATAGGTCCTAAGGGTCAGAACTGGAAATACTTTCTTTGTAACTCTAAAAGTCTTTGGTTTTGACAAACTACTTTCATTGTCTTAGTTCAGTTTTGGTATTTCCTTCATTTCACTTTGAAACGTTTTTACAATGTATTTTCTGGCATGTGAATTAAAATGATTTTTAATTTTGCTTTTGACTATGAACCTCCGATTTCCTTATTGTCTCCATTGTTTACATCAATGCAAAACCCTCTCCTTGCAAGGTCTAAATTCATGGCTCATATATCATCTAAATCTCTTAATCGAATGGAAGTCTAATTTTGATTTCAGGTTGTGCTGGGTCAGATTATTTTCCCTTAGATAAGCGTCACTCCATTGAGAGATAAAAGCCTATAAAAAACACTTGAGGGGAAAAAAGAGGCTCCTCAATGTGGAAAGAGGACTTGCAGGTTTCAATTTCTCATGCATACAACTAGAGCTTACTGCAGCATAGAAGGAGGAAAGCAACCTAGAAGAGAAGTACATTTTACTGACTATAAAATATTTATGCTATGGGTTGGGGACATGCCCTGTTGATCTAGTTAGTATCCTGGAAAGATAATTGCAGCATCCTTCTCAATGGACCAGTTGAGTACAGACCTTAGTTTTACTAACAGTCGCCAGTATATACAATAGCCTTATTTTTACTAACAAGAACCTGCCCATGTTCAGA
Organism: Spilogale gracilis; assembly: GCA_004023965.1. Classification (NCBI taxonomy): domain Eukaryota; kingdom Metazoa; phylum Chordata; class Mammalia; order Carnivora; family Mephitidae; genus Spilogale; species Spilogale gracilis. The sequence continues at coordinate 3,229 of PITA01031788.1, forward strand.
GTAAGCATGGGTTTAGCACATCAAACATTACCAGAAATTCAGAACTGAGCAACACAGTAAAAATAAGCCATCAAGCCTGTCCTAATATGTAGCTTGAAACCCATCACCCACATACATTTTGATCCATAGCACCAGTAATAAGTGCAAAAGGTTACATTATAATCAAATTTCTTTATATCTAGGACCTATAGTCTTTAAATAACTTATAGCACTTAAATACTACTCTACGAGTTTAACTACTTTAAAAAGTACTAAAGAACCAATTTTTTATTACAAAGTACTATTTTTTTGGAGGGCATAGTACAAAGGAAGAAGACTGTTCCAAAGATACCTTAGTAAGACTAAGCATTAAAAACATGTGGCTGACTGTTTGCTAGTATGTACTTATTTTCCATCCTCTTAATAAAGAAGATAAAAATTTCTAGGATTTTTTTAATTAATAATAAGGAAGAAGAGGTTAGATCAACCCATTAAAAAGTACTAGGGAATTCTAAACAATGTCTAATGAAAGCCTTTATCCATTATGATTTTTTTATAACCAAGATAAAATAACACTGCAATCTCAAAATTTTTAAATAGCAAAAATAAAAAATAAACACAGATTAAAATAAAATAAATATTTTATTTATTTAGCCATATATATATATATACATATATATATATATTACTGGGGGGGATGATATTTACTGTTGGCAGCCTTTCTCAAAAGATGCTCACTTTTCCCAGAGAAGACTTAGAAACAAACCACATACATTTATCTTTGAAGGCATACCCATTTTATCAACCGTCCCCCTATCCTATATCTGTGCCATTCACAGTTTCCATGACTTAGGATTCTCCTTTACTATCCACTTTCTTTACTTAGCAAACTCTGATACATCTGTCACAATTCTTCGATATATCCCTCTGAGCTTCCTTCACAGAGTTAAACATCCTCTTCTTTTTTTCAAATTGTGTTATGTTAGCCACCATACAGTACATCATTAGCTTTTGATGTAGGATTCCATGATTCATTGTTTGTGTATAACACCCAGTGATCCATGCAATGCGTGCCCTTCTTAATACCTATCACTGGGCTAACCATACCTTCCACACCCCTTTCCCTCTAAAACTTCAGTTTGTTTCTCAGAGTCCATAGTCTCTCATGGTTCATCTCCCTTCAATCCCTGTCCCCTTCATTTTTCCCTTCTTCTCCTAAAGTCCTCCATGCTATTCCTTATGTTCCACAAAGAAGTGAAAGCAACTTTCTCTGCTTGACTTATTTCACTTAGCATAATCTCTCCAGTCCCATTCATGTTTCCGTGAAATTTGGGTATTCATCCTTTCTGATGGCTGAGTAATATCCCATTTAAATGTCCTCTTCTATATACTACCTCAATACTTTCTATAAAACTATTTTAAGATACTTCAATACTTATAAATTTAGTCTACCTTATAGTAACATCTGTTGTGTTATAAACATGCATTTGGATGCTGTGGCAGCATGATCTGTGACTGGGAAAAAAATCAGTTTTCTATGAACCAAGCCAACCTAAACATTTTACAGTTATTACTTCATTTAACCCTCACAACAGGGCTGATTACATATATCTACTCGCAGAGCCTATACCCTTTACCCAATGGTGTCTTAGAAAACAACTAGCTCCTGCTACCACTGAGAAGAAGGAAAAAAAGAAAAAGAGGGAGGAAAAACCCTCTTCTGTAACATTTACATATTTTCACCAGTTTTCCACTACCACCAATCTTAAGATAACAATAAGATGTCATTGTGCACAGTTTTCAGAAGAGATACTCACAACTGGCTATCACGAGTCAGTGCAAACTGACTTCAGCATACCACAAACTCACCACTATGTTTTTTGCTTATTCATATTTGTACTCTGTCTCCTCAAGATTTGTACTATGCCTAGAATCAAATAGGTGCTCAAAAAATACTTGTGAAAAAATAAATCCATTTATACTTATAAATTGACCTGAACATGGCAAATATACACACATCTTGGTAAAATAATTTTCTTATTTTTTACACTTTTTTTTAAAGATTTAATTTATTTGACAGAGAGAAACACAGCCAGAGAGGGAACACAAGCAGGGGGAGTGAGAGAGAGAGAAGCAGGCTTCCTGCTGAGCAGGGAGCCCGATGTGGGACTCAATACCCGGTGTCCGGGATCATGACCTGAGCCAAAGGCAGTCGCTTAACCAACTGAACCACCCAGGTGCCCCTATTTTTTACACTTTTAATCTCTGAGAAGGGGTTGCTGATGGTTAATCATTTAGTTGGTATTAACAAATAGCATTTTAAAATAAAATAGAGGAATATATATTCTAAGTGGTGATTATTTTTAAAAATTGAAGACTTTTTCCTTTTGGTTCTGTGCATTCTGGTGAAATTAAATGTATACTTTCATAATTAATCAGATAGTTTAATAAATTCTGACTAACAATGTACATATTCAAACTTTCCTGTTCTTCCTTATCTTTCTTCATATTATGGAAATTTTTCCAATATATTCAAATACAGTAAATCCACTAAATGTCTGTATTACTTTCATCATAATTAAAATGCTTTCCATAATACCTAAGTCATTTAAGTAAATTTATATGTACATAAAGAGTGAGTTATATAGCTCAAGTCCCTACACTTAGGAACAAATATGTTTTTTCACATCAATGTAACTTGTGTAATTATAGGTAAAATCATCAGAAATTTACATGAAATTCTATTTAAACTTGTGGCATTTTAAAAAACTATTTTTACCATTTATGTATTTTAACAATTAGTTTATCCAAAACTAAGCCAAATGATAATTTTTCATTAAACTGAAAACATCAACATACTTTTCCACTTCTCCACTCTCCTATAAAGAATTAATTCTACTTTATGAGTGTGAAGAACTACATATTTCCTTTTGTGTTTTCTTTTGAAAAATTGGATGAAAAAGACATATTTTAAATGGAAAATATTCAAGAAAAGCACTCGAAGTGTGGGAGAATTTTTTTTAATTTAAATTCAAGTTAGCTAGCATGTTGTGTAGTACTGGTTTCAGGAGTAGAATATAGTGACTCATGACTTACATAAAACAACCAGTACTCATCTCAGCAAGTGCCCTTCTTAATGCCCATCACCTATTTAGCCCATCCCCCTACCCACCTCATCTCCAGCAACCCTCAGTTTGTTCCCTATCATTAAGAGTCTCTTATGGTTTCCTTCCTGTTTTCCTCTTATTTTTCCTTCCCTTCCCCATACTCATCTTCTTTGTTTCTTAAATTCCACATATGAGTGAAAGCATATGATATTTGTCTTTCTCTGACTCACTTATTTCACTTAGCATAATACACTCTAGTTTCATCCATGTCATTGCAAATGGCAAGATATTTTTTCTTTTTTATTTTCTTTCTTTTCTTTTTTTTTTTTTTTTTTTTGAGATCGAGAGAAAGAGAGAGCACACAGAGGAAGAAGCAGAGGGAGAAGAAGAGAATACTAAGCAGGCTCCATGCCCAATGTGGAGCCTGATAAGGGCTCAATCTCATGACCCTGAGATTACAACTCGAGCTGAAATCAAGAATCAGACACTTAACCAGCTGAGCTACCCAAGGACCCCAAGACTTCATTCTTTTTTTTGTTGTTGTTGCTGAGTAATATTCCATTACATCTGTATAACACTTCTTTATCCATTCATCAGTCCATGGGCATTGAGGTTCCTTCCATAATTTGGCTATTGTTAATAATGCTGCTATAAACATTGAGGTGCACATGCACATGCCCCTTCAAATCAGCATTTTTGATAAATTCAGATAAATACCTAGTAGTGCATATGCTGGGTCACAGAGTAGTTCTATTTTTAACCTTCTAAGAGACCTCCATACTGTTTTCCAGAGTGGCTACACCATCTTACATTCCTACCAACAGTTCAAAAGGGTTTCTTTTTCTCCACATCCTAACATCTGTTGTTTCCTGAGTTGTTAATTTTAGCCATTCTGACAGGTATGAGGTATTACCTCATTGTGGTTTTGATTTGTTTATCCCTGATGCTGAGTGATGTTGAGAATTTTTTCATGTTTGTTAGCCATCTGGATGTCTTCTTTGGAAGTCTCTATTCATGACTTCTGCCCATTTCTTAACTGGATTATGTGGTTTTAGGGTGTTGAGTTTGATAACTTCTTTATAGACTTTGGATGCTCGCCCTTAATTGGAAAGTAACTTGCGGGACGCCTGGGTGGCTCAGTTGGTTAAGCGACTGCCTTCGGCTCAGGGCATGATCCCGGAGATCCGGGATCGAGTCCCACATCGGGCTCCCTGCTCTGCGGGAAGCCTGCTTCTCCCTCTCTCACTCCCCCTGCTTGTGTTCCCTCTCTGGCTGTGTTTCTCTCTGTCAAATAAATAAAATCTTTAAAAAAAAAAAAAGAAAGAAAGAAAGAAAGAAAGAAAGAAAGAAAGAAAGAAAGAAAGAAAGAAAGAAAGAAAGTAACTTGCAAATATCTTCTCCCATTCTTTCAGTTGCCTTTTAATTTTGTTGACTGTTTCCTTTGCTGTGCAGAAGTTTTCTTGATGAAGTCCAAATAGCTCCTTTTTGCTTTTATTTCCCTTGACTCCAAAGTCAAGTAAGAAGTTGCCTTGGCTGAGGTCAAAGAGGTCAATGCCTGCTTACTTCTCTAAGATTTTCGTGGTCTCCTGTCTTACACTTAGGTCTTTCAACTATTTTGAATTTATTTTTGTCTATGATGTAAGAAAGTGTCCAGTTTCATTCTTCCACATGTCACTGTCCAATGTTCCCAATACCATTTGTTGAAGAGATTGTCTTTTTTGCAGTGGATATTCTTTCCTGCTTTGTCAAAGATTAGTTGGCCATATAGTTGTGGATTCATTTCTGGGTTCTCTACTTTGTTTCATTGATCTATGAGTCTGTTTTTGTGCCAGTACCATCTGTCTTGATGATTATAACTTTGCAATATCACTTGAAGGCTAGAATTGTGATTCCTCTGGCTTTGCTTTTCTTTTTTCAACATTACTTTGCTTATTCGGGGTCTTCTGTTGTACCATACAAATTTTAGGATTGTTCATTCTAGTTCTCTGGAAAATATTTCGATTGTCATTGCACTAAATGTGAAGATTGCTTTGGGTAGTATAGACATTCTCACAATATTTGTTCTTCCAATTCGAGAGCATGGAATGTTTTTTCACTTCTTTGTGTCTTCTTCAATTTCTTTCATAAGTGTTCTCTAGTTTTCAGAGTACAGATCTTTTACCACTTTGGTTAGGTTAGATATCTTATGGTTTTTGGTGCAATCATAAATTGAATCAATTCCTTGATTTCTCTTTCTGTTTCTTCGTTATTGGTGTATAGAAATGCAACAGACTTTTGTATGTTGATTTTTTTCTCCTCCAGTTTTGCTGAATATCTGTATCAGTTCTAGCAATTTTCTGGTGGAGTCTTCTGAGCTTTTTCACATAAAGTATCATGTTATCTGTGAAGAGAAAAAGTTTGACTTCTTCCTTGACAATTTGTATGCTTTTATTTCTCGTTGTTGTCTGTTTGCTGAGGCTGGTACTTCCCAGTACTATATTGAACTGTGATGAAAGTGGACATTGTTCTGTTGCTGACCTTAGGGGAAAAGCTGAGAGCTTTTCCAGAGCATTGAGAATGATATTCACTGTGGGTCTTTCATATGTAGCTTTTATGATATTGAGATATGTTCCATCTATCCCTACTTTCTTGGGGGTTTTTATCAAGAAAGTTTGCTGTATCTTGTCAAATGCTTTTTCTACATATGTTTAGAGGATCATATGGTTTTTATCCTTTCTTCTGTTAATGTGATGTATCACGTTGATTGATTTGTGGGTGTTGAACCACCGCTGCAGCCTAGGAATAAATCCCACTTGATCATGGTGAATAATCTTTTTAATGTACTACTGGATTCAATTAGCTAATTTCTTGTTGAGAATTTTTGCATTCATGTTCATTGAGGATATTAGTCTGTAATTCTCCTATTCAGTAGGGTCTTTGGTTTTGGGATTAAGGTAATGATGGTCTCATTGAATGAGTTTAGAAGTTTTCCTCCATTTCTATTTTTTTGGAACAGCTTCAGGACAATGGGTATTCACTCTTTAAATGTTTGGTAGAATTTATTCTGAGAAGCCATCCATCCCTGGACTTTTGTTTGTTGGGAGTCTTTTCATTACTGATTCAATTTCTCTTCTGGTCATGAGTCTGTTCAGGTATTCTATTTCTTCCTGTTCCAGTTTTGGTAGTTTATATGTTTGGAGGAATTTATTTCTTACCAATTGCCCAATTTGTTTGTATATAATGGCTCATAATATTCTCTTGTAGTTTGTATTTCTGTGGTGTTGGTTGTGATCTCTCTTCTTTCATTCTTATTTTATTTATTTGGGTCCTTTCTGTTTTCTTTTTGATAAGTCTGGCTAGGGCTTTACCAATTTTGTTAATTCTTTCAAAGAACTGGTTCCTAGTTTCATTGATCTGTTCTACTAGTTTTGTTTTGTTTTTCTTTTGTTTTACTGCTGTATCATTGACTTCTGCTCTAATCATAATTATTTCCCTTCTTCTGATATTTTTAGGCTTACTTGGTACCTTTTTCCCACCTCCTTTAGGTGTAAGATTAGGTTGTTTTTTTGAGACTTTTATTTCTTCTTGAGGAAGGCCTGAATTGCTATGCCATTCCTTCTTATTACTGACTTTGTTGTATCCCAAAGGTTTTGGATTGTTGTGCTTTCATTTTCATTTGCTTCCATGTATTTTTTTTCTTTAATTTTCTGGTTAACCCAGTAATCTAAACATGGGAGAATTTTCAACATCAAATACATTTCTTTTCTAAAATTAGATTATTATTCTTTTTAATGCCTCTGTCCTTTATTCTTTATTTTCTTTTTATGCTAATTCTTTGATCTAAAACTTATATTTTGATACTTTGAAGACATTCCTCAACACTCATTAATACAAATCCTAAAGTGTTAATGACTAATAAATGCAAACCCAAAACTATACCCTTGTTGTAATCCAAAGGAACAATTTAGTAGCACAAGGAAATTAGTTGCCTTTACTGAATTATATGAGCTTTGATCTGAATGCAGGTTTTATTTTATTATTTTATTTTGTTTTGTTTTGTTTTATATTTCTTTGTGGGACAGAGAGAAAGTGAGCACAAGCAGGGGGAGCAACAGGTAGAGGAGGCAGCAGGCTCACCATTAAGCAGGGAGCCCAATGTGGGACTTAATCCCAGGACCCTGGGATCATGACCTGAGCCAAAGCAGTCACTTAACTAACTGAGCCTCCCAGGCATCCCACAATCTGACTGCAGTATAAATTGAGTTACAATTTATGGTGTAAGGAAAACACTCATATAAGGAAACAACAAGTAAAATGTTGGACAAGATGACCCAGTAAACCTCTTCCTAGACTAAGCCGTAGGATCCCATGCAATGACACTATAATTACATGGAAAGTAATTGTCATATATTTGCCAAGAAATTACATGGTTGACAGTACTCTTTGAAAATTGTTCTGCATTTCTACTGCCAACAGCTATGTTAGCAGAAAATGAAATTAGAAACAACCACAGGAGGTGTTTTCTTCTCATTTAGAAAACTATTTCATTTAGGAAGTAAAATTTAATTTACAAGTAAATATTATAAAACTAAAAATAAAATGGAATGACTTAGAAATGTCTCTAAAAGTTATTTAGTATAATGTTGGCTTTGTGGGAGGGGGAGTCATTTACTACATGTCAAGCTAATCATATATTCTATTTTGCAAATGCCAGTACTATAAAGCCATCTTTCCCAAGTTATTCCTAACCAACAAATGACTATGTTAGATTATAAGAGGCACAGATAGGAGTCATAATAGCTTTCCCAAATAATATAAAAGGTTTCTTTTACAAATTCTAAGAGTTTATACTATAAGATTTGTTTAAATATCTTGAAATTAACAAATGAGTGGTTTTATATTATTGCATTGCTGTGTCATAAATGAGGACACCTTAGAAACCAAAAGCACCAACTAAAACTAAGACAGCTTACAAATTATTTTTTTCCAAAACTGCTGAAACTGTTAGTTGACAAAAAACTCAAGTATTAATCATATAAACTCAGTGTAAATAAAGTGTACTTAAACTGATTTCTTACTAAATATACTGGGTCCCTTTATTACCTTTAACACTACTCTAAAGTCTATCTACATGACAAAATTTAAAAGAAAGGGTTACACTTAAACATATTCTCAACAACTTACTTCAGGTTATATAATGAATTATTTTCTCTAGTCACTATGTTTAACTAATGTAATAGGTTATCATACTACCTACATATGAACATATTTCCACTAGTGGTTAAGTCAAAATATATGTTAATCAAGTAAGATATTTAGTGTCAGAGAAATCATATTCTTCTCATCTTTGAATTTACATTTCATTCAGAAGGTTAAGTTTATTGCCAAAGTTAAGATAAAATTCTCTGCACAAAGAAACAGTGCATAAAGTATTATTTATAGTAGTTAATATTTTTAAAAGAAGACAGATATAAAGAGGATCATATATAAAAAATTTACTTCTAAATACATAACATATCTGAAGGATTACATAAGAAATTAACAATGCTGATTATTTCCAGGATTACTGAGTAGTTGGGACACAGGAGTGAAGAAGAGACCTAAATCTCATGAACTTTTTTTTACAGCTTTTTAAATTTTATCCATGTCCATAAATTATTTACTCCAAAATAAATTTAAAATAAAAATCAAATAAATATGGCCTTCTCTTTAGTGAAAGGACTACAGAACTGGGATCAAAGTCTCAAATTCGAAGACTATAGGACTATAAGAGAGAAGAAAACAACCCTTTGGATTCTAAGGAAAATCAGCATTTCTCATTTTGCTGAGTATCATAAAAAACAACAACAAATTTTCTGAGGGTGCATAAGCAATTTGAAAAATAAGTCCTTGAAAGAGAAAGTGTCATCTATGTCCAGAGTCACATGGGATAAAAATGAATATGGGACATAAAAAGGATGAGTAGCAAATGTTTAACTTAGGAAAAGGAAGATATTGAGTTAAGACGGTTACATAGGAAGATCCTGAGCTCATTCCCTCCCATGGAAACAAATATACAACTACATATGAAATTACTTTCTCTGAAAAAGTGTAGAAAACTGGATGAACACAGTCTCTACAACAAAGGACAAAAAGGAGAGCATCAGGATGGGTAGGAGAGACAGAGACACCATCTCATCAAAATTCTCAATCCCAGGCATAACAATTCACCAGCAAGAGAGAATCTAAAATTAGAGAACATTTCCCTGAGAGATGAGAGGTTTGTGATCCACATGAGGAACCCTTTAGATACTGCACAAGAAAGTTGATCATCTAAACACTGGGCTTTGAGAACCAATAAGACTTATATCTAAGAACTATGGAACTGTAAGGAATGGAGAGGCTGCTCTTAAAGGGCTCAAAAAGAGCTCACTCACCCAGGACACAGTGCAAAACATAAACAAAAGCAATAACACCAGTTTGAAATGCCCTAGACTGTATGTGGAAGAGACTCACTAATCTTAAAAAATCTACTGTGGGAGGAGGGTGGCAAACTATTGGGATTTTCTCTAAGTGACAGACACCCTGGCAGGTACCATATTTGCAACCTCAATCTACCTTAATAGATTGGTGCTAGCAAACACCATTTTGGAACCATTCCTCTAAACTGCCTAAAGCAGGTGAGCAAGCCAGCTGAGAAACCCACCCACACCCATGGTGCAACAATCCCTTATAGTAAGACTGGCAACAGTCCAGCCCACCTTCATATACCAGAGCAGCAATGCATCACAGCTGGGCTGGGCATAAGTCCTGCCCACCCACACTGCAGCACATCACAGCCAGCCTGGTGCAGACCCACTCACTCCTGCACTATAGTGCAGCTGCATGGTAGAGGATCACCAACACCAGCCCTGCCTATCCTTGTGTCACAGACATGGCCCCAGCACAATAACCACATAGAAGATGCCTCTTAAACACTTAGCTTTGGTAGTCGGATGGGATTGGATTTCTGCGCTCCATGTGACATCTCTACAAGGCCACTGTGTCAAGAATGAGAGAGGTAGTTCATTTGCCTAATAAAGAACAACCTACAGGGACAGGCAAAATGAGGAGACAGGAATACGTCCCAAATAAAAGAACAAAAAACATCAGAAAAAAATCAATGAAATGGAAATAATCATCTATCTGATAAAGAGTCAAAATAATGGTCATAAAGATGCTCAGTGGACTTGAAAGAAGATGAACACAGTGAGATCCTTAACAAAGAGATAGAAAATATGTGAATGTTTCAAACAGCAGTTATAGAGATAAAGATAAACTAAAAACACACTAGAGGGATTCAACAGCAGACTAGATAAAGGTGTGAACTGAATCAGCAAGCTGAAGACAGAGCAATAGAATTCACCCAGAGCAACTGAAAGATTTTAACTGAAATAATTTAAAATCAAACAAAAGAGGGGGGAGGAGCAAGATGGCAGAGAAGTAGGAGACCTAAATATCATCAGGATCCAGGAGTTCAACTAGATAGTTATCAAACCAGTTGGAACACCTGCCAACTCTAAAAACTCAACAGGAGATCGAAGAGAAGAACAGCAATTCTAGGAACAGAAAAGTGACCACATTCTGGAAGGTAGGATATGTGGAAAAGTGAATCTGAAGCAACATTTGGGAAGACAGACGGTGGGGGGAGGGGCTGGCTTCCAGCCAGCAATAGAGCAGAAGAGCACAAAATTGGAACCTTTTGTTAGAAATTTGTTCAGTCGCCCCAGAGGCTAAGCAGGGAGTGGAGCCCTCACATGGACAGTGGGGTGTCAGCACCCATGGGGTCACAGAAGGACTGGGGTGCCTTAGCGTGGCAGAGCTCCCAGGTATTAGAGTGGGAAGACAGGTTGCAGAGACGGAACCAAGGAGTGGGCTCTCAGCTTGGGGTTACCTTGAATTGTGATCCGAGACACAGTCAGGGCACTGCTTTTTGAGCAGGGACCCCACAAGTAGCAGATATAAGGAGACCCTCACCTTCCTCCACCAGGAGGAGCAGTGCAGGAGTGCACTGCAGGAATCTGCTGGGTTTGGAGACTCCAGAAGGGGCCATGCGCCAGAGATAGAAATGTTGGGTCACAGGCTGGTGCACAGAGTACTGCCAGAGACAAGGGAGACAGGCATGATTGACTGCTTTTCTCTGAGGGTGCACTGAGGAGTGGGGAGCTCTCAGCTCCTCTGGGCTGGAGACTGGGAGGCCACTATCTTCATTCCCGTCCTCCAAAGCTGTACAGAAAGTGTTCAGGGAGGGGCGCCTGGGTGGCTCAGTTGGTTAAGCCGCTGCCTTCGGCTCAGGTCATGATCCCGGAGACCCGGGATCAAGTCCCACATCGGGCTCCCTGCTCGGCGGGAAGCCTGCTTCTCCCTCTCTCACTCCCCCTGCTTGTGTTCCCTCTCTCGCTGTGTTTCTCTCTGTCAAATAAATAAAATCTTTAAAAAAAAAAA
>PITA01031789.1:0-14765 GCA_004023965.1 Spilogale gracilis
AGGAAAGCAAATGGGAACTAGGGTAATCTAGGGAGGGAAACGAAACAACAGAGACTTTGGACACAGAAACAAACTGAGGGACTTGGAGGGAGGGGGGTGGAGGGATGGGAGAGCCTGGTGGTGGGTACTGGGGACACCTAAAGCGTGGAGCACTGGGTGTGGGAAATGGGGAATGAATCTTGAAACGCTGGAAAAAAAATTTTAGTAACAATAAAAAAAAAAAAAAACCACAATGAGGTACCACCTCACACCTATTAGAATGACTAAAGTCAAAAAGAAACAAGTGTTGGTGAAGATGTGGAAAAAGGGAACCTTCACTCACTATTAGCCAAAATGTAAATTACTGCGGCCACTGTGGAAAGGAATGTGAAGGTTCTTCAAAAAATTAAAACCAGAAAAATCTTATGATTCAATAATTCCACTCTTGGGTATTTACTCAGGAAAAACAAAAACACTAATTCTAAAAGGTATGTGCACCCCCAGCATTATCTACAACAGCGAAGACAGACACAACTGAAGTGTCCATCAACAGACGAATGAATAAGGAAAATCACACACACAGACTGAATTACATAGCTATTAAAATGAGATCATGTTTTGAGACATTATGGGTTGTTTTGCAGAATATTACGCTAAGTAAAATAAGTCATGATTCCACTCATAAATGGACTCTTAAAAACAGAATAAACAAATAACAAGCAAAATCAGAATTATAAATATAGATAACAAGCTTTTGCTTGCCAGAGGGGAGGGAGGTGGAGAGTTGGGCAAAATAAGTGAAGGGGAGAAGGAAATACAGGCCTCCAGTTATGAAATGAGTAAGTCACAGGAATAAAAAGCACAACATAAGGAATAGAATCAACAATATTGTAATAGCAATGTAATGGGACAGACGGTAGCAGTACTTATGGTGATGAACACAGTATACTGTATAGACTTGTCAAATCACTAATTTGTACACCTAAAACTAATATCACTAACACTCTGTACCAACTGTACTCAACAAATAAATTAAAAATAATTTTTTTACAAATTTTATTTTTAAGGCTAATATATGTCTCTATTCCTGAGATAATTTATGTTTTCTCAAGAGTATGTGAAATAGAAATTTTAAAAATTGACCATATAGTAAACCATAGAGAACTCTCAAAATGTGAATCAATATCATATGACCATGTTCCTTGACAACAATATAATGACATAGGAGTCAGTATTAAAAGATATTTTTAAGTTTTCAAAAACAGGATACATAAACACACCATAAAACTAACATAACTGAGAAAAGTAAACCTCAACAAAAACTTAAAATATTTAGAACTGAATGATAGTGAAAGCACAAAAGTTTGGAAAGATGATTCAAAAATGGCATTTATAAAGAAATAATATCTTCAAATTATTATATTAGAAAAGAGAGATTAACAATTAATAAAGCACCCAACTTAAGAAATTTCAAAAAATAAATCAAATAAAGTAGAAGACAGGTTTAAAAAAATGATTTGAAATTAATGACTAGGAAGTAAACAGAACAAAGAGAAAATGAATAAAATTAAATTCTTTAAATATAACTAATAAACTGGAGGAAATGATCAAGAAAATGAGAATAGAGAGAGAATAGGGACACAAAATAAATATGATTAGGAATATAAAAGAACATCACAGATCCAAAATAGATTTAAAAGTTATTAAGAAATGTAATTAATTTAATGCCAATAAATTTGAAGTTTTAATTGAAATTCAAAAATCCCAAAAAATATAACATTTATTAAAGCAAAACTGAATAAAAATAAAAAGTCTGAATAGTCTTATAATCATAAAAAAATGCAGTTGTAATTAAAAACACTTCCATAAGGAGTACCTCAAGTCTGGATACTTGTGCATATAATTGTATATGAAGTTTTCTTGATCACAGGAAAAAACAGATAATAACAAAAAATCAAATGACCAATCCAGTAAAGTAATGAAAACTGGAAAGAGATACACAAAGGGAAACTGCATTCCAATTTCATAAATGAACAGGAATACAAACAGATGCAAATATCCAAAATATATTGGCCAAGCTGAATAGCATAAAATGTGAAACTTTATGTTTGTGTTGGCAGTCATTTAAATCAAAAAAGAAACCTGCTCATTAAAAACAGTTAAAAATAGGGGGGACAGGAAGATCGAGGAAGGCCGGGTGACCCCATTTCAGGGAGTCCCCTGAAGTGAGCTCAATTCCTGCGAAAAACACTACAGGAACACTGTGAGCACCCATGAAAACAGCCTGAAATGTAATATTTCACACTTCTGGATCATCATGGGGGACAAAGAGCATCGGCAAAGAGGTAGAGTGGAGTGGGAGCGATCAGAGGGATATCCAAAGACAAGGGGCGCAGGGGAGGAAGCCCGCAGAGGTGACCCATTGGAAGGCAATACCTCAGCACGAAAGTGCTCTGTGTTTGGGGAACAACAGCAGATTACGGTCGGATTCAAACAGAAACGGAGTGCCTGAGAGGCAGCCAGGAAATAGGGATATAGATCTGTGGAGAGAAAGTGCGTCTGGTGCCACAAGGGAACCTGGTGCACTGGAGTCTATTTTTCCACTGCTTTTTACCTTTTTTTTTTTTTTTTCCTTTCCTCCGCTGCTTTTCTCTGCCGCTTCTCTCCACCCCATGGGCCAGGCACGGAACCCCCAGGGAAGGCGATTTTGCAGACTTGAGCATGACATGCAGGGCCGTGGGACCTCAGAACCTCCTGTGTAGGGGTCACCACAGACTCCCTGGGCAGACAAGGTTGTGCAACCCAAAATCAGTTGCGGTTTCATGGCACAGGAGTGAAGCGACAAGTAGGGGCTTTGGACAGGAATCAAACCAGCATCTGCGCCTGCCCAGCTGTGACAGGCAGCCAAGGGAGAGGCAGTGCAGCCATCCCCCCACATCGTCCAGATGGTTGATAATTAGGGGCTCTCTCTGGGAAGGAGGTCTGGGCGCAGACATCTTGCTCTGACCTGACTTCTTGAACAGCTGCAAAAAGCCGCAAAAGAACAAACCAGAGAACTAAAGCCTGACGACCTGGTAGCCATGGACCCCAGTCCCTAGGAAGGGGGCAGAGAGATGCAGCCCAGGTAGAAGGGACTGAAAAACAGCGCAACAGGCCCTGCCCCCAGAAGGCAAGCCAGAAGCACAAGAGACAGCACCCAAACTGTAAAACCCCAACATCGAGGGAAAAGGCAATATATTAAGCTCTTGGTACTACCCCAAATGCTGTATGCTTTATTGATACAGTTTTTCACCTTATTTGCTTTTTTAACTTTTTTCTCTTGTTACTTTTAAAGTTTCCACATTAAACTTAAAAATTAATTCTCACGGTTTTTGTTCTTTTAATTTTTAACCCACTTTTTATCACAACGTGATAATTAACACAACACTCCATAATAATTTTTTACTCTGAAATTTTTTCAAACACATACCTGTGTTTTCTGTTGTTGCTGCTTCTTGTTTGTTTTATCTATTTTTTCCCATTCTTCTCTCTTTATTTTTTCTTTTAAATATACATATGGTTATAAGCTTCAAGGTAATCCTGTATCCCTATTCAATACTACGCCTATATATAAACCAGTTCTAATTCCCCTATATCTTTAGAAAGTGGGCTCCTCCAACAAGACAAACTCGGGAAGATCTGAAACACTTTCCTTGCCCACAAGGAGTGTCTGCCCCCATCTTCTCACCCTAGTCTATCAGTGTTTCTGTGTAATTGTTTTTGCCTTTGTATTATATAAATACTGGTCTTGGTGGTCATTCAGGTTGAGCTTAGCTTTTTGATCTCTTCAGATCTCTTCATTTACTCTTGATGCTCTTTTTCTTTACCCTGTAGTAGTTTTGTACCATATAAATCCTACCACTGGGCCCCACTCTGGCAGGGTTTTCTTTTCTTCCTTCCTTTCTCCGCTTCTCTTTTTTCTTTCTTCTTCCTTTTTGGTGGTGAATTCTGATTGCTCCAAAACCTTCCAGCGACCAATTCACCTGGATAGTGGCTGATATATTTAGTTATACACCCCCTCAACCACTCCTCGCTACAATGAATTGGAGGAGGAACAACGAACAGAAGAAGAACCCTGAGACTGCAACCCCAGTCATAGAATTACTAGAAATGAATATAAACAATATGACAGAAATGGAATTCAGGGTAGCAATTGTCCAAGCAACGGCTAATTTGGAAAAGAACATTAGACTCAAAATGGAAGCCCTAATAACAGAAGTGAAAGCTGAGGTTAGATAGGCTATTAATGAGATGCAACCTAATTTAAATATGCTAACAGCTAGAGTTAGTGAAGCTTAAGACAGTGTCATGATTTAGAAGACAGATGGATTAAGAAAGAGGAGCAATAGAAGTCATGGAGCAAACAGCTAATATCCCACAAAAACAGAATAAGGGAAATAAATGATGCCATGAAATGCTCCAATATCAGAATTATTGGAAACCCCTGAAGGAGTTGAGAGAGAGAGAAGCCTAGAAGATATAGTTGAACAATTCATGGATGAAAATTTCCCTAATCGGGGGGAATGAAACTGATGATCCCTCATGTCCTAGAGACAGAGAGGACACCCCCCAA
The DNA here is from genome assembly GCA_004023965.1 of Spilogale gracilis. NCBI lineage: Eukaryota > Metazoa > Chordata > Mammalia > Carnivora > Mephitidae > Spilogale > Spilogale gracilis. The sequence goes on from PITA01031789.1 coordinate 4,592, forward strand.
GAACAAGAAGGCCAGAAAAACCTCCAGGCACATAATTGTGAAACTCATGAATCATAAAACCAAAGAATATGTCTTAAGGGCAGCTAAGGGGAAGCGATCCCTTACGTATAGAGGGAGGACCATCAGAATAACGTCAGACCTTTCGACAGAAACCTGGCAAGCCAGAAAGGGTTGGCAAGACATGTTCAGGAAATTACATAACAAAAATATGCAACCAAGGATAACGTACCAAGCAAGGTTGACTTTCAGAATGGAAGAAGAAATAAAGAGCTTCCAGGACTGCCAAAGTCTAAAAGATTATGCAACCATCAAGCCAGCACTACAAGAAATACAAAGATGGATTCTATAAAAGAGAAAAAAACACAAGAGTGACACAGAACAGAAATTTATAGAGGTAATCTATAGAAACATGAACTTCACAGGCAACATGATGTCAATACAAACATATCTATCAATAATCACTCTCAATGTGAATGGACTAAATGCTCCAATAAAAAGGCACAGGGTTGCACACTGGATAAAACGACAAGACCCATCCATACGCTGTTTACAAGGAACACATTTTGAATCTAAAGACACTTCCAGATTGAAAGTGAGGGGATGGAGTACCATCTTTCATGCCAATAGACCTCAAAAGAAAGCCGGGGTAGCGACTCTCATATCAGACAAATTGGATTTTAATCTAAAGACTGTAGTCAGAGACACAGAAGGACACTACATTTGAAGAAGACACAAAAAGATGGAAGAGCATTCCATGCTCATGGATTGGAAGAATAAACATTGTTAAAATGTCTATACTGCCCAGAGCAATCTATACTTTCAATTCCATTCCAATCAAAATTCTACCAACATTCTTCAAAGCATTGGAACAAACAATCCTAAAATTTATATGGAAACAAAAGAGACCCCAAATCACTAAGGAATTGCTGAAGAAGAAAAACAATGCTGGGGGCATCTCATTACCTGACTTTAGGCTTTATTACAAAGCTGTGATTACCAAGACAGCATGGTACTGGCACAAAAACAGACACATAGACCAATGGAACAGAGTAGAGAGTCCAGATATGGACCCACAGATCTATGGTCAAATCATCTTTGACAAAGAAGGAAAAAAATATTCAGTGGAAAAAAAGATAGTCTCTTCAATAAATGGTGCTGGGAAAATTGGACAGCTACGTATAGAAGGAAACTCGACCATTCTCTTACACCACACACAAAGGCAAACTCAAAATGGATGAAAGACCTCAACGTGAGGCAGGAATCCATCAAAATCCTGGAAAAAAACATAGGCAATAACCTCTTTTACATCGGCCACATGTCTTTCAAGACATGTCTCCAAAGGCAAAGGAGACAAAAGTGAAAATGAACTTCTGGGACTTCATCAAAATAAAAAGCTTCTGTACAGCAAAGGAAACAGTCAACAAAACAAAGAGGCAACCCACAGAATGGGAGAGGATATGTGCAAATGACACTACAGACAAAGGGCTGGTATCCAAGAACTATAAAGAACTACTGAAACTCAACATCCAAAAAGAAGATGAACACATCAAAAAATGGGCAAGAGACATGAAGAGGTACTTCTCCAGAGAAGATATGGAAATGGCTAACAGACATGAAAAATGCTCATCATCAGTAGCTATCAGGGAAGTTCAAATCAAAACCACATTAAGATACCACCTTACACCACTCAGAATGGCCAAAATTAACAAATCAGGAAACAACAAGTGTTGGAGTGGCTGCAGAGACAGAGGAACCCTCTTACACTGTTGGTGGGAATGCAAGTTGGTACAGCCACTTTGGAAAAAAGTGTGGAGATTCCCTAAAAAATTAAAAATAGAACTACCCTATGAACCTGCAACTGCACTACTGGTATTTACCCCAAAGATACAGATGTAGTGAAAAGAAGGGCCATATGTACCCCAATGTTCATACAGCAATGGCCACAATCAGCAAACTGTGGAAAGAGCCAAGGTGCCCTTCAACAGATGAATGGATAAAGAAGATGTGGTACATATATACAATGGAATATTACACCCCCATCAGAAAGGATAAATATCCAACTTTTGTAGCAACATGGACTGGATTGGAAGAGATTATGCTGAGTGAAATAAGCCAAGTAGAGAAAGTCAAGTATTACATGGTTTCACTTACTTGTGGTGCATAAGGGGTAATATAGAGGACAGTAGAAGGAAAGTAAATGGGAAGTAGGGTAATTCAGGGAGAGAAATAAAAGATGAGAGACTTTGGACACAGAAACAACATGAGGGACTTGAAGGGATTGGGTGGGGGGATGAGAGAGCCTGGTGGTGGGTACTGAGGGCACCTATTGTTGGAGCACTGGGTGTGGGCCATGGGCAATGAATCTTGGAACACTGAAAAAATAAAATAAATTTAAAGTAAAAAAAATAAAATAAATAAATATCATTTTTCATTAAACCACTATTGGTTAACTTGTTTTCACACTTTCAATTTTAGGAGTTACTTATCCTATATTAAAGCCCTCACCTATAAAATAGAAATGCTGGGGTGCCTGGGTGGCTCAGTTGGTTAAACGACTGCCTTTGGCTCAGGTCATGAACCCAGAGACCCGGGATCGAGCCCCACATCGGGCTCCCTGCTTGGCGGGAAGCCTGCATCTCCCTCTCTCACTCCCCCTGCTTGTATTCCCTCTCTGGCTGTGTTTCTCTCTGTCAAATAAATAAAATCTTTAAATATATATATATAGAAATGCCTTTGGATTTATAACCCTAATAAAATAATTTGAAAAAGCAAAAAAAAAAAAAAGAAATAGTTTAAAGTAAAAAAGAAAGAAAGAAAGAAAGAAAGGAAGGAAGGAAGGAAGGAAGGAAGGAAGGAAGGAAGGAAGGGAGAAAGTTAATAGTGATTATATTTGTGAAAGGGACTTGTGGGTTGAGGGTATCCAGGGCAAGTTTAACATTTATTTTTGAAACTTGTGTACAGTCATTTTCTATCGTACATGTGTTACATTTCTCTTTTTTTCTTCATCTGGCTTGATAAATTAGAGCCATTTTTTAAATTTAATTTTGTTTTGTTCTTGGTATTTCTATGTTAAAATCTATAAGTACTTTAAAATATAGTTCTGGGGCTCCTGGGTGGCTCAGCCGTTAAGTGTCTGTCTTCAGCTCGGGTCATAATCCGGGAATCCTGGAATTGAGCTCTGCATCAGGTTCCTTGCTCGGCAGGAAGCCTGCTTCTCCCTTTTTCACTCCCCTTGCTTATGCTCCCTCTCTAGCTGTGTTTCTCTCTGTCAAATAAATAAATAAAATCTTTTAAAATGAATAAATAAATAAATTTTACAATTTCATACCACTGAATTGAAAAAATCTAGATTAAAATAAAGGATACATTTAGAAATAAAATTAATAAAATAACCAGAATAGGCTAGTAACAGAAGAAATGGAAAAACTGACAAAAAGTATGTGAAAATAGTTACAGGCTAGACAATTCTAGGCAAATTTTTATCAAGTTTCAAGGGATAATTTCTTTACCATTCATAACTTGTGCCAGATCACAGCAAAAGATTAAAGCTCCCCAAATTACATACAAAATTAGCATAAGCTAGATATTAAAACCTGACAAGAATAAAACAATGGGAGAAAATCTCAGCTAGTTTCATCTTCAGGCATAGATGTATTAGTAATGCCAATGAAATAAACCAGGCTAGATGACAATGGGCTAAACTAAAGTAACAGTGCAAGACTTAGTAAGAAGTGTAAGATTATGACTTTTTTTTTCAGTAGAATAATCACGATTTGGTGATGGAGTAAACATGAAAGAGTGTAAGGGTGAAATTGAGTAACATGAAGGCTTTTGGGCTAAGCAACTGGAAAAATTAAATTCACTCCCTGAGATTCAGAACATCACAGAAGAAGCTGGTTTTCCAGGTGGGTATGTGGATAGAAAACAGGTATTGGACTTACTAAGTTTGGAATGCGTTCTGTAACCAAAGTGCAGGATCAGAAAGTAGGTTAGATACATAAGCCTTGCATTCAGCAGACTTTCCAACATGTAGAAATAAATTTGGGAGTCAACTTCAAAGGCTATTTAAAACCCAGAGATGAGACACCATTACTGTTATGACTATTAAACTAACATTAAAGTGGAGTAAAGGGTGCTGGATGATGAGTCTCAGTTCAACAACAAACCACAAGAGAAACTAAAACAGAAGTTTATTAGTCACAGGTACTGGAGGAAGTACACAGAATGTCTCAAGGAGACACATGGAAGGTCAAGGCAAAATGAAGACAGAGAGAAAATGATAGGACTGGGGCATATGTGTTAATTGGGGCCCATAGTCTGAGTGCTTTGAGGTTCCCAGGCTGAGGCCAGATTTGTCAACTCAAACCGAAAGAGCAGTAATCTGATAAGCTCCTCCGGGGGTCTTCAGGAACACACCAGAAAAAGGCCTTGGGAGGCAGGAGCTTTTGGGGTAATCACATCAGAAACATAAATTTACTTGTAATTCTGTGTGTTATTATCTATGGCTTGTCCTTTTCCTTACATGAGGAACCAGTGTGAGTGTGAGGTCCCCATGGACCATGTGACCAAACAAAATGGATGCCAAGGCAGCAACATCATGGGGTAGATTAGCTAAACTCTTGACAATTACCAATGAATGGAATGTCATTGGGCTGAAAAGAAAGTCAAGGACTGAAACATTGGTTGGTGAGAAGGAACAAGAAAGGGAGTCTGAGAAGCGTCAGTTAGGGTGAAGTTAAGAAGAAAACCAGGAGAGAATGATGACCTAAAAGCCATGAGAAGAGAAGAAGAAAATGAAAAGAAGAAAAGAAAAACCAAAAGACAGTGATGGCCTACAAGTCAAGAAGAAAACGAGGAGAGAGTGATGGCCTACAAGCAAAAAGAAGGAAGGAATAAACTACTATGTAAAATACTGTAAGGGCTGAGCGAGAACCATTAATTGGATCTAGGAGTGTGAAAGTCATTGTAGATGTTGGTAAGGTCTGTGCCAGTGGAGTTTTGAGTTATAAAAGTCTGATTGAAGTGAGGTCAAGAGAATGAAGGATGTGAGGAAGGGGGATTAAAAATGAAGCCTGTATCTAGAGGAGGACTGAGTCAAAGAAGTGATGGTAATGTTGGTAGTGATGGTTCTACTGTTACTAAAATAGGAGAGAAAGCAGTATGTTTTCATGAAAATTGTCCAGAAGACAGGGAAAATACCAATTTTCATGAGAAAAAGAAGACAAAGGAAACAAATATTTGTCCTCTATCAATAACAAACATTCTAGCTACACAGCTTCTTATTCACTTTCTAATTACAAACATAATTGATTCCTAATTGCAATCATAAGAATCTGCAGAAGGTTTGAATATCCTGAAAAATCTCCTATACATACCCTACATGGCTTTGACTGTCTTTGCTGCCCTGGTGAAAGGAGTTTAATAATCCAACAGATTCTGGTTGAGCACTGTCCAGATGATTCTACCTCAATTCTAAAACCTTTGCCTCTAAAGTTATTTCAGTATCTCACTGAAATAGTTTGTCTTCTCAGACTGGACCCTTAATTTTCCCAGTAAAGGGGCACCTGGGTGGCTCAGTTGAGGTGCCTGAGTGGCTGAGTCAGTCAATCATCTACCTTCAGCTTGGGCCATGATCCCAAGGTTCTGGGATCGAGCCCAGTGTAGGGCTCCCTGCTTGGTGGGGAGCCTACTTCTTCCTCAACTCCTTGCTTGTGCTGTCACTCTCTCTGTCTCTCTCAAATAAATAATAATAATTTTCCCAGTAAAATACCAATCTCCTACATACACACGTACACACACACACACACACACACACAGTCCCTTTAATCACCCCATTTATCCCTTCAAAGTAGCTCACACTATTGGCAGCTTTCTTAGGAAACTGCCTCTGAACCATGGTCACTTCACTGCACTTACATCATAGTCAAAAAGTAAGTTCAAACTTTCTCTTTTATATAGAATGCAGGTGGCACATGTTTCAAGATTCCATGCACTTCTCAAACTCCCGACATTGCTTTTGCTTGAAAAGGTATTTTGAAATGTCATTCTTACTCATCCACACATTACTATACATATATTCTAGTATATACATACATATACTATTACTACTATTCTCTTATTTATATTTTCTCAGAGCAGAAACTAATAGTACTAGCAAATGTTCCTGAAATGAAAAACTATTTCTTACATGATCTCTACCTCTACCATTTGCAAAAAAAATCTTTTCCCAAAACTTTGAAAGATAAAGTACTATAGAGGATAGATTTTAGCCTGTTCATTTGTGTCATAAGGAAATTACTCTAAATCGTTACAATGAGTTCTACTCTTCTAAATCACTATAATTGTTTCCCATGCTAGTATAATCATGTCACTTATTCTGATTAAGAGGAGCAGCACTTAGTTTATCAACATGATTAAAGGCAATGTTCAAAACAAAGTGAACTTGACTGTTACTCAGAGGCTAGTCACTAGAACGGGCATCTATTCACTTCTCCTCAGGTCCTACTATCAGAGGATAAGAGTCATATGATTCCTATGAAGCTGCTGTTACAATCGGGCTCAGTCTGATTCAGGAAAAAGTAAAAAAACAGAATGTGAAGGGGGGCTATGAGTTTTGAGGGTCAGATGAATGGATTCAAGAGAGAATGCACTTTGGGGTGAAAAAGACAGAAATCAGGAATCATGGCCCGAAACAAATCTGCTCCAAGTCACATTGCTAAGCAAGTCAGGAATATCAACAGTAAGTCTCATCGACTCATTCTGAAAATTCACTTGTTCATTCAACATTCATTGATTCATTCATTTAACAAGGTGCCAGGCACTATGTGCTAAGTCACAAGGTTAAACAAAATAAGCAGAATGAGTGTCTTCAGATATCTTATACTGTAATGGAAGAAATGGAAAATAAAAATAAATTCATATAAACATAAAAAATATGAAATTGAAATTAATCCTATGAAGAAAAATAAAGCTAGTTAAGATGATAGAGTGTGCAAAGAAGTGACATTTTGGATAAGAGAGTTAGGAAAAACTTATTTAATAAAGTGTTGCTTTAAAAATCTGAATTACAGGAAGCAAACATGCAAATACTTGGGAGAAACTATCTGAGGGGAAGGGAACAGCAAGAGCAAAGGCCTTCTGGTAGAGACATGCCTGGCTTGTTCAAGGAATAGAAAAAAGGCCAGTGAGAAAGTAGAATAGTGAGCAAGAAGAGTAGTAGACATGAGATCAGAGAGACAACCAGAAGCCAAATCACAGAAGCTATGGTAAAGATTTTGGATTTATTTTAAATTTGGTGTGGCATAATACTACCATAAAGACAGACCACCAACATACGGCAGAAACTGAAGGGCAAATACATACATTTTAAATACCTAATTGAAAATACTAATGTACTCCCTTTATTATCACTTCTAAAATTCTGGTCAAGCAGAAAAAGTTGGTATGTATGCAAGGAGTGGAAAGGGTATGATCTGAACCAACAGTAAGTTGTGGCATCAGAATTTTGTCCTGCTAGCGTACCATAAACAGACTAGAGAACATGATCTCTGTACAAATAGTTAAGAGCTTTTTTTGCTAAGAGCAAGAGGCATAGGGGAAAAGATCCAAAATTAAGTAGACATCTCCTAAGAGATGAGAAGGGTAGACACATAGAAATCTAAGGAAAGCCAATGATCCAGAAAGAGCAGGCACATTGTGGGCACCAGGAAGAACTGCTAGTGAGTAACATGGTCATGGTCTCTGAAGAAAGCTAACTCCTAACCCTATCAGGATCCAAAGCTTCTAGGTAATACTCAGATTAGAACTGAGCCAAAACAGGGAATCTGGCAAACAGTAGGAGAATGGCAGCTCTGTGGTTATAAGTATTTATCAGGATTCTCAAAGAAACAGAACCAATAGTTCTATAGGTGTATATATATATATATATATATATATATATATATATATATATATATATATATTCACTTATTTATCTAAGGATATTTATAAAAGAAATATTATAAAAATTGGTTCTTGGGATTACGAAGGCCAGAAAGTCCCACAATCTGCCATCTGCAAACTGGAAACCTAGGAAAGCGAGTGGTGTAATTCAGTCCATGCCCAAAGGTCCAAAGGCTGGTCAGTGGTATAGGTCCTGGCCTGAGTCTGAATGCCCAAGAACCAGGAATGCCAATGTCTTTTAAGCAGAAAGCAAATTCACTCATCATCTTTTTTGTTCTATTCAAGCCTCAACAAAATTGGATGATGCCCACCTGCACTGGTGAGGGTGATCTTTATTCAGTCTGCTAATTCTAATGCTCTCTTCTCTGGAAACATCCTCAAAGACACTCTCAGTAATGTTTTACCAACTATGTTGGCATCCCTTAGCCCAGTCAAACTAACACTTAAACTATCACAACGTGGAGGCAGGTAACGGCAAGACAAGATGCTCGAGCAAGTCTGAACGGGAGCTGGTTTTCCATCTCCCGCCATGGGTGAGTAGTCTGAGTTAAGCCTGGTAGAGGGCAACCAGACAGCCTTTACTGTGGATTAAAGACCCAAGAATAATGTCAGGATTCAGGCTGGCTCATCAGTGCTCCCAACACTGGCTTAAAGACAGCACTGAACCGCCCAGCATAACTGGTTCCCTTTCAAGTCCCAAAGTTTACTTTCAAAAATAATTCCAGACCAAATATTAGGAATTATTTCTATTTCATTATTTAGATGCACCATTAGAGGTCAATTTATCTATCATGGGAAGTTTTTGCTTATCTCCAAAGGAAATTACTGAAATGAAAATCTTCAGGACAAGGGGCTAAAAGTATTAGGTAAGTGATTCTTCTTCATTGATTGGATTTGCAAATCAAACATACGTCTCCCACCAAATAAGGGATATTTTTTCACTCAGGCTCTCTAGCCAGCATTCATCTGCTCACACTGGCTGACAAATGATGTTAAGCTCCTGGGAGGAGAATAAAGATACAGTCAGTCACTTTTAAACTTTTGTGTGTGGGTGTACGGCCTAAAACAAAACAAAACAAAAACCCACATACATAATGTGAAATCTATCTTCTTAGCAAAATCTTAGTGTATAGTGCAGTATTGTTAGCTATATGCACACTGTTTCGTAGAAGACCACTGACACACTTTCATCGTCCACGACTGAAACTCTGTACCACCCACTGCAGAGCAACAGTCCATTTCTGCTTTCTCTCGCCCCGAGCTCCTGGCAACCACCGTTCTGCTTTTTGCTTATTTCATCATTTTTCCTCTAGAGAATATTCCAATTTAGTTATTATATGTTTTTGGCTCCAAAAATTCTGTTCAGTTTTGTTTATATTCTTTATCTTTTCTTGAAATACTCATTTTGTTCATGCATCATTTTTCTGAGCTTATTGATCATCTTAACGATAATGTAACTTACTTGTCAATTAATATAATCCTTTCTCTAAGGATCAGTAGCTGAGATTTTTGGGGAGTCCTTTGATTGCAACATGTCTTCCTGTTTCTTTGTATCCTTGAAACTTTTTGTTGGGAATCTGCATTTGGAAAAAAACAGACACCTCTCCTAATCTTTAAAGACTAGCTTCATACAGGGAAAACCTTTACCAATCAGCCCAGTTAAAGATTCCAGGGCCTTTCAAATCTTTTCTGGAGCTGCATTTTCACGGGACTTGTGCTTATAAATTCCAAATCAGAGGATTCACTGGTTTGTAAGGTTTTTTTTGGTTTTTGTTTTTGGGTTTTTTGGTTTTTGTTTGCAATAGCTCAAAATCTCTTGCTCTCTCTGGTGTCAGTCTGCAGTACTACAAGTTTCCGGAATTGCCTGAATACTCCCAACTCTGTTGTTTTCAGACTTCTAGACATTGCCAGGCATTGGCACTTTTGAGTCAAGAGAGACAGGAACCAATTCCTTGAACAAATTTCTGAGAAGCCATTGGACACACACTCCTCCGCAAGGAGAAACCAGTAGTTGGGGGTTTTCACATACTCATTCTCAGATAGCTGCAGGAAAACTATAGCAAGTGAATGCTCCAAACCATCACCTTTGTTCTCAGTGGTCCTGACATCATTTTCTGCTGGCACTTAGATTCAGGTAAGACTGAAACCCATCCCCCAGCCTGCAGAAAAATGTGAATGTTGACAATATAATTCAGGTTTCTCTTTCCCTCTCCAGGGAAACCATGGGGCGGGA
>PITA01031790.1:0-14769 GCA_004023965.1 Spilogale gracilis
GCGTTGTGCCCTTGTGTGGCTACATGTTTCAGTATGACTGGGCATTGGCCACACTGGAAATGACAGGGTGGGCAAGTGGTGGTGCCCCTAAACTGTCTTTTGCAAGGCAAAATTTGGTAACAAAATTTCTTTCGGTACAATTTCATTTGGCGTACAGAGATGAGTCCCTAAAGCTGATTGTGTAGAACATGAAGTACGTACTCTGCCATTGCTTTCAAGTCTGGGGTGATGGGGGCAGAGCACATTTGATATTTCTTCTGGTTGTTTTCAGAGTAGGATGACTTTTCCCGCTTTCATTTCTGACCCAAGGACAGGGAACAAAGGCAACACAGATCTACACTTCCAAATGTCATCAGAAATCTGCAAACCCAAGTTCTCCAGGAGCTAAAGGTTCAGGACCAGGGTGACAGAAAGGGAAGGCAGATGGCAAGGAACCAAAAGAACATGCCGTGTGTGTGAGAGCTGGCCTGCTTCTCCACCTGTCGGAAGCATGTCACGCCTGACAGGAGGGAGTCCCACCTGCACCTGGTCCCTTGAGCGGGGGGGATGTGCTGAGCTGGGTGTGGGTGGCAGGGGCCGATGGGTGGCTGGACACAGATCTACCTGCCAAGTACCTGTGGGACCAGCAGCTGGCCCTCAGCTAAGATGAGACAATACTTATGTTTAGGTACCTATTTCCTGGGACAGCTCATGTGCTCAGGGCTTTGGTGACTATATCCTCTCCCATTTTATTTTGTAAAAACACTTTGGGCAGGTAAGATTGACATACAAAAAGCTGTCCATAGTTAATGTATGCAACTTGACCCTAACCCTAATACTAATATATAGTTAAGATAGACTCGACTTAGAGTATCACTCATAAAGGAGAGGATGGTTTTTAGGAGCTGAGGAATTCAGGGACCAATCTTCTGCTTATTCTCCCTGGAATCTGGCAAGTTGGAACGCATTCGGCCACATGCTATCTGGAGAGTGGCCACACGAGGGCAACAGTGAGCCAACATTGGCACAAACCCCACTACAAGCCAATTCTTCCTTCAACCTGTTCCCCAGGGGCCTGGGAAAAGGCTATTACTATTGAAGATAATGAGGTCTATTTGGAAACAAGGACGATTTCTATTCCACTTCTTTTCAGGAAGAATTTCTGTCAACTAACAGTACTGAATCCCCACAAAATAGTGCAGCTCAGAGGAAAACAAAGGAGCATCAACAGGCTCAGAAACAGAGAAGAGGCACTCCCCAGAACACAGAAGACATTCCATGGAGGTTCTGCTCAGGCCCCTCTGCAGCCTGTGGATCCTCGGGAGCTAGAATGACCCCCAAAGCCCTGGGGGCCATGGGTCAGGCAGAGCACACACCCTGAAACTGCACTGTTGTAACCTAGGACAAGTCTCCTGGTCCCTTCCTCTGCGAGACACACCCTACCCCCTGACTACTCCAGCCTGCTTCTTGGAACTCCCATTCCCCTTTCTGACCCCATCATTCCCTTTTCCCTTCACTGCATAGTACAGAGTATGTTTCAGTCCATAGTGCTCTGTCATTGAAATGTTTTTGTGTCATGTTTGCTTTGAAACTATACTTTGCATCATCTACCCTGATGTAGAATCACTTATTGCACTGCATGACTTAACTGTGGCCTCAGAGTACCCTCAGTGTCCTGGGGCCAGTGTCCTGGGCAAGGTCCTCACTAAGCCAGCTCAGCAGTTGCAGCGAAGACCTCATGTAGGCACTGCATTTTTTGTGCAAGTGAGACAGCACAGCCAAAACCTTGGCCCCTCATGGGGGCACACCCTGAGGACACCTCCTAGTCCAGTGTTGCCCTAGGGAATTTCCATGGAACAGCCATAGTGTCCAATAGGGGAAGTCAGGAGGGGTGGGGAGGATGGGAGTCAGAACTCCTGAGATAGAATCCATCTTGGAGACTGCCTAGAACTTCCTAGGAGTTCATTCCATAGTCTTGAACGAATAAATTAATCTCGAAACATTTCCTAATTTTAGAAATGATGATCCTGAAGCTCCGATGAAGTGACTCTCCTAGGTCGTACTGGAAATCAGCAAAAGAGCCAGACTGAGATGTCAGATGGCCTCCAGCATGATGCCCCTGAGTGGCTTTAGCTAGGGCTGCAATCACCCATTTATCTTTTCTGGACCCTCAGACTCTCATGAGACTCTTCATGTGGCATATTCTGGGAACAGAGGTCATGTCAGTGTCACAGAAACCTCTAACACTGGTTATAGTGAGACTTTGTGATATCAATGGAGTCCCAAGCCATAAGCCATCTTGGAGATTGTCTGCAAAGATATGGTTGGTGGGAAATTCACATGCTGATAGAGGGTAGAGGAAAATGGAAAAAGCTAGGTAAAGAGGGGTTGCTCACCACACATCTGGCCCGAGATGATATGGTGGTGTCCAGCAGGGCAAGCCCCCCAAAGGCCCCCAAGCGCCATCACAGAACTCACCCCTAAGGCTTGAAGCTGCACTTCACACATTGTCATGAGCACTCTGGCTACCTCAGGGAAGCAGGACACGGGACATAATAAAGCCACAGCCATATTCCTGGAGCAATAAGTTTCTTCAAATATATTCTGAAATGGTAAAAAGAATTCACTGATAAAACATGGATATATTTTTTAAGATTTTATTTATTTGACAGAGAGAAACACAGCCAGAGAGGGAACACAAGCAGGGGGAGTGAGAGAGGGAGAAGCAAGCTTCCCACGAGTAGGGAGCCCGATATGGGGCTCGATCCCGGGTCTCCGGGATCATGACCTGAGCCAAAGGCAGTCGCTTAACAAACTGAGCCACCCAGGTGCCCCAAAACATGGATATTTTTTATTAAAAAGAAAGTCATACTTGTGCAATTAATAAATATTTGTGGAGTATCTACTTAGTGTAAATATATAGCTCTAGTCCTACCTGGGAGCTTGCAAAGAGCATGGGATAGAATCAATGGCTCAACAATAGGAAGGAATGCAGGCTAAAAAGAGAGCAGTGCAGGCCAAAGGGGCCACCATATTCAGTGAGGTCCATCAGGAAGCCCCTCTGAGAAGGTGGCATTCGAGCCAAGACCAGAAGAAAAGGGGGAGCAAGTCCATCTGTGAGAAGAACAACAGAGCAAGTACATTTCTTATTAACTTTAAAGATAAAACATAAATGTCAAGATGTTTTCACTTAAGTGTTGCTTGGGGACCTTTTGTTCTTCTAACTTTTAGGGAAACATGCTAACTCTTCCTAACTGTAATATGGTATAAGAAAAATGTCTTATTTAAGCACTGATATCTTTTATTAAAGGCAAATAAATTAACCCAAACTAAACCCTAACACTATCTAGAGATTGAGTACTGTATTTGTTCTCTACTGGAGCTTGAACAAATTTCCACAAACTCAGTGGCCTAAACCAACAGAAACTTACTCTCTCACAGCTGGCCTGCTCAGGGGTCTAGTGCAGGTGGGCAGGAATGTGTCCCTTCTGGAGGCTCCCTTTCCAGGCCTCTTCCATCTTGTGGAGGACTCCTGCTTTCCACAGCTCACAATCCCTTCCTCCATCTTCAAAGCTTCTAGAAAGGAATGTGACTCTGCTGAAACCTTGATTTTAACTCTGCAAGACCTAGTTTTGACATATGGCCTACAAAACTTTGACAAATACACCTGAGTTACTTCAAGCCACTACACTGACAGTAGTTCATCATGCCAGCCATAGAAAATCCATGTACAAATGAAGGTGAGGGTCAAATGCAGGGATAATTCAGCGTGGAAGTGAGGGTTAGGGTCATAATCCTGTTGAGGTTAGGTGCAGGGTCAGGGTGGGGGTGAGGGCCAAGGTCACCCAAAGGCTCATGTGAAGATAAGCATCAGGGTGAGCAGAAGGGTCATAATCAGTGCTTCAGGGTTAATATCAGGGTCACTTTTAGGTAAATGGTCAGAGTGAGTGTCAAATTATGACTGTTTGAACATTAGCATAAGATTATGCTAATGTTCAAACAGTCATAATTTGGGTCCAAAGAGAGTTGGGTCCAAGTCAGGTTCAGGATGAGAGTAGGTTCCAGGTCAAAGTCAAGATCAGAGTCAGAGTGAAGGTAAGGGTCAATTCTGGGTCAGCATCATGGTGAATGCCAGATTCAGAATCAGGTTAAGGGTACACTGACTACAAGATCAGTAACAGGGTGAAGGTCAAAGTCGGGTCATTTCCAAGGTAAGGGTCATGTTCAGGACCAAGGATAGGGTGAGTGCAAGGTCAGGATCAGGGCCAAGCGTGACATCAACATCGTGGCTGCAAGAGTTCCCTTTTTGATTTACAATTACTTTGACATTCATAATCAAACAAAAGTGCCTCTGATAATCACACCAGGACAACCAGTTTTTTATGCACCTGTATGTCACAAAGTAGGTGGACAGGACCGAGAAGGGAGGTTGCAGATCCAAGTAAGTTGATGAGCCTGCCCCATCCTGCTTTCTATGATTGGGGGAAGCACAACTGGAAAGTACAAAACAAGGCGACACTCACTGAAGATAATTTGTGGAAGCCCAGCCAACTGAGGGGAAACCCAGGCACACCCCTGAAGCAGGGTGAAGATGGGCTTGGAGTCAGAGGAGAAGGAAGTATTCGAGCGGGCCCCTCCCCAGGGCAGCACTGTCAACAGCCTGCCCTTTGGTGGAGGTGGAAAGCCAAAGTGGTGAGTGACAGAGTGAGTCCACGACCAGGGGAGTTGCAGGAAAGGGAAGGAGGCAGCAAGAATAACCAAATGCACTGGTGAAGGTGTTCCCTGCTTCTGCTTCAAGATTTCAGCAAGAGATGTGCCTCTGGATGTCTGGGAATCTGCCCACTGCAGGATACCTGTCCTGGGGTGTGAGCACCCCCAGAGCAGAAAGACCTTCTCCAAGGAAGGTCATTCATCATATCTGACACTGTAATGAAACTGTCAAAAGTCAATAATAAGGAAATCATAAAGAAAGCTTTGTAAAGGCTGCTTGGCAACAAAAGAAAGTAACCTACAATGGAGCCCCCATTTGGCTATCAGTAGATTTCTCAGAAGAAACTCCATAGGCCAGGAGAGAGTGGAAGGACCTATTCAGTGTTAAATGATTAAAAACTGCCAACCAAGAACACATCATCAAGCATAGGTGCCCTTCAGACTGAAAGGAGGAATAGAGGCTTTGCCAGACACACCAAAGCTGAGGGAGCTCACCACCACCAGAACAGCCTTGAAGGAAATACTCAAAGGGGTTCTTCAGCTGAAATGAAAAGGCACTAATTAGTGGCAAATGAAAGTACATAAAACACTTAGCAAATGCAATAAAAATAACACAATTATACATGGCAACTCTGTATCAGAAGGGTGTGTTAACCACTTAATTAGTTTGGAGGCCAAAGGAAAAGAGCATGAAAAGTAACCAAAGTCACTATCACTTCTCAGTGAATTTGCAGCATACAAAGAGGTACATTTTGGGCGCCTGGGTGGCTCAATGGGTTAAAGCCTCTGCCTTTGGCTCAGGTCATGATCTCAGGGTCCTGGGATCGAGTCCCACATCAGGCTCTCTGCTCAGCAGGGAGCCTGCTCCCCTCTCTCTCCCTGCCTGCCTCTCTGCCTACCTGTGATCTATCTCTCTGCCAAATAAATAAATAAAATATTTTAAAAAAAAAGACATACATTTTAACATCAAAACTAAAGGGAAAGAGTAAAAGTGTGGAAACTTTACAGGGAATGAAAACATGGTGTTATCAGCATAAAAAGGACTATCTTATCTAACAGATGTTGTCTGTAATCCCATGTTAACAACAAGCAAAACTCTAGAGTCACAAAACAAGAAAAGGGGGAGACCAAACACACTACAGAAAATCAGCACTTCACTAAGGTAGACAGAAAGAGGGGGGAAATACAAAGGAGCTACAAAACAATCAGAAGCCAAGACCTAAGGTGGCAGTCCTCATTCTTACATAACAATAATCACTCTAAATATTAATAAATTGAATTCACCAATCAATAGGCAGAGTGGATCCATGGATTAAAACACAAGAAACAGCAGCAGCAGAATACACATTCCCCTCAAGTTCCCATGGGATTTTGTCCAGAAAGGACCACACATAGGGCACACAAGAAATCTTAGCTCATTTAACAAGACTGAAATCATACCAACTATCTTTTCTGACCACAATGGTATGAAACAAGAAATCAGTAAAAGGAAAGCTGGAAGATCCACCAATACGTGGAAACTAAACAACATGCTTCTGAACAATCAATGGATCAGTGAAGAAAACAAAAGGAAAATAAAAAATTATCTCAAAAGAAATAAAATTGGAAAGACAATATATCAAAACTTACAGAAGGCAGCAAAAGCAGCTCTGGAAGTTTAAAGGGATAAGTGCATATTTTAAGAAATTGGAGGGGGAGCACCTGGGTGGCTCAGTCATTAAGCATCTGCCTTCAGCTCATGATCCCAGGGTCTGGGGGTTGAGCCCCACATTGGGCTACCTGCTCGGCAGGAAGCCTGCTTCTCCATCTCCAGCTCCCCCTGCTTGTGTTCCTTCTCTTGCTCTCTCTCGCTCGCTCGCTCTCGCTCACTCTCTCGCTCTCTCTCTCTCTGTCAAATCAATAAATAAAATCTTTAAAGAAAAAAGAAATTGGAAAGACTTCGAATAAGCAATCTATCTTTAAATCTCAAGGAACTAGAAAACAAACAACAACAAATTAAATCCAAAGTTAGCAGAAGGAAGGAAACAAAAAAGCTCAGAGAGGAAATAGGAATGATAACATCAACAGAAAGGATTGATGAAACTGAGAACTGGTTCTACAAATAAGATAAAATCAACAAACCTTTAGCTAGACTAAGAAAAAAATGAAAAGACTCTAATAAAATTAAGACTGGAAAAGGATACATAGGGGCATCTGGGTAGCTCAGTCAGTTAAGCATCTGCCTTTGGCTCAGGTCCAGATCTCGGTCGCCCCAGGATCAAGCCCCACATTGGGCTCCCTGCTCAGCATGGAATCTGATTGTCTCTCTCCCTCCCCTTCTGTTCCTCCCCCTGCTTGTGGTCTCTCTTTTTTTCAAATAAATAAATAAAATATTTTTTAAAAAGAAAAAGGAGAGGTTACAACTGAGACTGTAGGAAAATGGGATTGTGAGACTAAACAATTACAAGCCAAAAACTCAGATAACTTAGAAGAAACAAATCCACTCCTAGAAACAAGCAACCTACCAAACTGAATCAGGAAGAAAAAAATTTTTAACAGACCAACTGAGACTAAAGAGATTGAATTAGGAATCAAAAACCTCCCACCACAGACCCTCCCCCAGGACTGGACAACTTCACTGGAGATTCTACCAAACCATCAAAGAAGAATTAACATCAATTCTTCTCAGTCTTCCAAAAAATTGAGGAGGAAGGACTACATCCAAAAATCATCTCGTGAGGCTGGCACTGCCCTCATACAAAAGCAGAGAAGGACACCACAAGAAAACAAACCTACAGACCTGTATCTCTGATGAATCCTGTCGCAAAAACTCTCAACAATATATTAGCAGCTGAATTCAAGAACACATAAAAAGGGTTACACATCAGGACGCCTGCGTGGATCACTCAGGTAAGTGTCTGCCATAGACTTAAGTCATGATCCCAGAGTCCTGGGATCAAGTCCCACATCAGGCTCCTTGCTCAGCAGGAAGCCTGCTTCTCCCTCTGCCTGCTGCTCCCCCTGCTTGTATTCTATCTCTCTGACAATAAATAAATTTGTTTAAAAAGAAGGATTAAATATCACAAACAAGTAGGATCTATCCCTGGAATGCAAGAATCATTAAACATACACAAGTCAATAAATGTGATACATCACATTAATAAAATGAAAGGGAAAAAAAACCCACATGATCATCTGAATAGATGTAAAAAAAGGATTTGACAAAACACGTCATTTCATAAAAACCCTCAACTCATTTCAAAAAACCCTTCTAAACCCTTGGGTAGAGCAGGAACATACCTCAATATAGTAGATGCAGATGTAATGGGCACACAGCTAACAGTATACTCACTGGTGAAACATTGAAAGCCTTTCTTCAAAGAGC
Organism: Spilogale gracilis; assembly: GCA_004023965.1. Lineage (NCBI taxonomy): Eukaryota > Metazoa > Chordata > Mammalia > Carnivora > Mephitidae > Spilogale > Spilogale gracilis. The sequence goes on from PITA01031790.1 coordinate 8,054, forward strand.
AGGAGATGCTCACACATGCCACTCTCTTTCAGTTTGGTATTAGAAGTCCTGGATAAAGCAATTAGGCAGGACAAAGAAATAATAGGCATCCAAATCAGGAAGGAAGAAGTGAATCTGTCACTATTTGCAGATAATATGATTCGGTATGCAAAAAATCTGAAAGGCTGTTAGATTTTGATCAAGTTGCAGGATACAGAATCAACTTACAGAAATCATTTACATTCCTTGGGACGCCTGGGGGACTCAGTTGGTTAAGCGACTGCCTTCGGCTCAGGTCATGATCCTGGAGACCCGGGATCGAGCCCCACATCAGGCTTCCTGCTGAGCAGGAATAAATAAAATAAAATCTTTAAAAAAAAAAGAAATCATTTACATTCCTATACACTAAGAATGATACATCTGAAAAAGAAATAAAGAAAACTATCCCATTCACAATAGCATCAAGAACAATTAAATACTAGGAATAAATTTTATTAAAGATTTTTATTTATTTGACAGAGAGAAACACAGCCAGAGAGAGAACACAAGCAGCGGGAGTGAGAGAGAGAGAAGCAGGTTTCCCGCCGAGCAGGGAGCCCGATGTGGGGCTCTATCCCAGGACTCTGGGATCATGACCTGAGATGAAGGCAGAGGCTTAACCACTGAGCCCCCCAGGTGCCCCAATACTAGGAATAAATCTAACTGAGGATGTGAAAGTCCTGTACTATGAACTACAAGACTTTGCTGAAAGAAATAAAAAATGGAAAGACAAATGGGAAGATATCGTGTGTTCATGGATCAGGTGAATTTATATTGTTAAAATGTCATCCCTTTTTTCTTAAGGAAAAAAAGGAACAAAGTCATAGATATCATGTTTCCTGACCTCAGACTGTACTACAAAGCTTCAATAATAAAAACGGTATGTTACTACATAGACAGACAAAAAAAGACACAGAGACCAATGGAACAGAATAGGAGGCAGAGAAGTGAACATCTGTTTATACAGTCAAAAAAATATTCAACAAGGAAGCCAAACACAATGAGGAAAGGACAGTCTTATCAACAAGTGAGTGGGGAAACTGGATGAGTACGTGCAATGAAATTGGACCCCTATCTTACACCAATCACAAAAATTCATTCAAACAGATTAAAGACTAAAACAGAAGGACCTGGTACAATAAAACTCCTAGAAATAAATGTAGGGAAGAAGAACCAATTAACATTGGTTTTGTCAATGATTTCTTGAATATGACACCAGCAGCACCAAAGACCACCATGAAAATGAATAAATAGTGGTCCATGAAACTTAAAATCTTCTACAGCAAGAAGAACCATAAACAAAATGAAAAAGCACTCTATGGAATGGAAGAAAATTTTTTCAAGCCATACACTGGATAAGGAGTTAATACTGAAAATAAAGAACTCATACAACTCAAAAACAAACATTTTGACTAAAAAATGGGTAGAACTAGACCTTTTTCCAAAGAACACATCCCAACGGCCAACAGACACATGAAAAGATGTTCCACATCACTGACCATCAGAGAAATGCAAATCAAAACCACAATGAGATATCACTTCACATCTGTCAGAAGGCCTATTATCAAGAAGATGAGATAAAAATTGCTGGCAAGGGTCTGGAGAAAAGAGAACTCTTTCACACTGTTGGTGTGCATGTACACTGACTCAACCACAATGGAAAACATTATGAAGGCTTTTCAAAAAATTAAAAATAGACACACAAAGGTATACACACAAAGGAAAGAAAGACAGGATTTTGAAGAGACAGATGCACTCTGGTGTTTACTGCAGCATTGTTCACAACAGCCAGTAAATGCCCACCAACAAATGAATGGATGAAGAAGATGTGGTACATAAACACGATGGAATACTATACAGTCATGAGAAAAGAGGACATCCTGCTGTTTGCAACCTGATGGACCTTGTAGAAGTGATGCTAAGTGAAATAGTCAGAGAAAGACAAATACTGTATGACATCACTTATATGTGTGACCTAAAAAAGGAAAACTCGCAAAAACAGAGAGTAAAATGGTGGTTACCAGGGGTCAGAGAGTGGAGGGGACATGGCAGCTGTTGCCTAAGGATACAAATTCATAATACATAGTGAGCATAGACAACAATACTTTATTATAATCCACAAACTTTTAGGAACCTAGAGCTTAATTATTCTAATGACTAAAAAGAGAGCAATCATGTAATATGATAAAGGTGCTAATTGTTACAGTCACATTATGATAATGTATTAAGATACATAAATGTATCAACATGTATACCTTAAATTTACACAATGTTATATGTCAAAGATATTTCATAAAAAAATGGATCAGGGTCAAAATCTGGGTGAGTCTATGAGGTGAATATCAAAGCAAGGCTGTGCAACATGGTCACAGTCTGGGACAAGATAAGTGCGTGTGTCAGCTAAGGATCTGAATAAGTTTTAGGGTTGAGGTCAGGATTAAGTGAAGCGTCATGATCAGTATGCGGGTGGATCAGGGTCATGAGGGTCAGGAACGTGATCAAGTCCAGCTGAGGTTGGGTCAGATCACCATTAGTGGAGGGTCAAGGGCAGTGTTAGGGTGTGAATCAGAAAGAGGGTGAGGGTCAAATTCACATGAAGTCCAGGGTCAGGGTCAGGGTCAGAGTAAAGGTCAGAAGGGTCAGAGTCAGGTTAAGGCTGAGTTTTGTGGGTGTGAGGGTGTCTCAGGGCCTGAATGACAATCAGACCCATCAACGCAGAGTTGTTGAGTGTTAGAATCAGGGTCAAGACCAGGATCAAGAGTAGGCTCAGATCTGTGTGAGGGTCTGGGTGCCAGCTGAGCTTCAGGGTCAAGGTCAGAGTCCAGCTTATCAATAAGGGAAGAGCAAGGCTGGGGTCCCATCTAAATGACTGTCGGGTTTATGGTCAAGGTCATGATCAGAGTCTGGGTGAGGATTATGGTCAGAGTTAGAATTAGGATAAGGTCACATGGTCTGGGTCGTGATAAAGGTCAGAGAACATCGGGGTATTTTCAGAGTGAAGTTCTGACTGGAAATCAGGGTTATGTAAGGGACATAGTCAGTGTCAGTGTCAGAGTCAGACATGATCGAGGAGGGTCCAGGTGAGACCCTCAGGTAAGAGTGAGGTCAAGTGAAGGTCACGTTGTGGGTAGGATTAGGGAGAGCACTGCTGTTAGAGGGTGAAGCTTAGGGTAGAATCAGGGTCAGGATAGTAAGTCAAGGTCAGGGCTGGGATTTGGGTGTGTGAGGTTGAGTTTCAGGGTTAAGTGTAACAGGGTCATGGGTGGGGTGAGGGTCAAGGTCAGTGTCACAGCGAGGCTGGCCAGCAATGCCCGCCCCACCGGCCAGCACCATGTGAAGATTTGGAGGTGCCACCTCTTGGAATGCTCTCCTGCACTGGGTCTACCTCCCTCAGTTGCCTGGAGTCCTCCGTGCCGCCTGACCTTCCCGGTCCACCTCCACAGGGACACAAGTGTGTCTAAGGCAGGGATCTCGGACAGAATGTCTTGCACATGGATGCATTCTCCAAGCACAGGAAGAACCTGTGGCACAGAGTTGAAAGCATGTTTAATAAGCAATGAATATGCATTAAGATACTTCTGGACGGGAAAAGAACATCTGGAAAAAACTGCTCACAAAGTTCTCTCTGTGGAAGAATTATAAGAAACTTTCATGGTTGACTTGATGCATGTCCATACTATTTAAAAAATTTAAAAATTAACGTTTATTACTTTATAATCACCAAAAATGGGTTTGCACTTTGAGAGAAAACAAAGCGCTCCAGGTAGAGTTCCTGGTAAAGTGACAAGAGACTCATTGCATTGTAGCTACTACCCAAACCTCAAACAGCTGGCAGCCTTTTGGGGAGCCCTGGGGCACCCTCAAAGAAGCCCTGCTCTCGTTCTCTTCTCAAAGGAGGAAAAGCAAACCAAGGGGCAAGACAACACGCAAGGTCCATTTATTCAACAGCAGCTTTGAAAGGATCCTGGAGGCACTGAGGGGTGTGTTCCCCCATCTTTGCTGCACTCCTTCCACACACGGTTCTGTCCTTCGCAGGCTAGAGCCGGACGCAAACACGGTGACTGTCTTAGATGCACTGACACAGGACCTTGGAGGGCACCGTCTGCAGACGGACAGGACATTTGTAAAAGTGGGACAGCACCGTCTCACTGTAGCCCACCAGGAAGTAGAACTTGTGTGCAGGCAGCTGCCCAGAAACAGGGCACAGATCTCCAACCGGTTAGCCCGGCGCCTTAGGACCAGCTGGTCAGCCAGATGTCCTGGGAAAGTGCCCGGCAAGAACTTTCAGAGGAAAACATCCTCCGCTGTTCGCTCCGCAGTGTGGTCCTCCCCATCCAGGTTACATGAAAGAAGAGGGCACCTCGAAGACTCACCAGAAACTCCAGAGGTAACATCCAAGAGCCTGTCACTCGAGTCCACCCCCTTCCTGGCTTCTTCTCTCTGCTTCTACAAGTGGAATAAAAGGAGTTAACACTTTAAAGTTCAAGGTACATGATTTCATTACATTCACAAAGAAATCCTGTGAAGTCAGTATTAGCCGTTACCCTGGTTTTACAAAAGGGAAGACTTGGGCCTTAGCAGGGCGTAAAACTCAGACGATCGTTTCCTGTCTAGCCCTTTGCCACTCTTTCCGGCCCATTTACAGAAGCACTGGCCATCCCTTAGCCCAGAGAGATGAGGCCACGAGCTACTTCTGAGACTGGGGACATGAGCGCCCTCACCAGCCTGACCCATGGCCTCAACCAGTGGATTCTCTGAAAGTCCTAAACCTGAAAGTCCTAAACCTCCTACGGTATGCCTGAGGAGTCTCCACACCCAGCCCCACATCCCAGGTCCTGAAACCCCCACACCTCATACAGTATGACTGAAGGGTCCCCACACCCAGCCCCAGATCTTAAAGCCAGAACCTGAAAAGGGTGGGGGACAGGAACCTGTATTTTAAGTTCCTAGACAGATGGATCTCAAAACAGCCAAGTTGAGAAGCCTCGTACTGAACAAAACACAGCTGATTCGCATCAGTTCCCAGTAGGTACGTTCTATGAAGTCACCATGAGCAATGAGTTAGGGAACACTGAACCCTGGTTCCTAGGGGATCTACAGGGTGAGGTTTCTGCATGCCCTGGGTTAAGACACATCAGTATATAACCTTGTTTCCTGTGTGTTTCTGCTTGAAAACCCCTTGTTTAATACACATGACAGCTTAACCCTGAAGCCTCTGCCAACAGCATTAGAACTTGTGCCTGAGGGAAGCTTCCTAAAGAGCCTATTTTCTCCCTCGTGTATGTCATGCCCTTCTTGGACTTCACACTTCAGCATTAAGGCTATTTTAAGGCAGAGAAGTAACCGACAAAAAGCATAAAACTGTTGGGGCGCTTGGGTGGCTCAATCTGCCTTCGGCTCAGGTCATGATTCTGGCCTGGGGATCGAGTCCCACATCAAGATCCCTGCTCAGCGGGGAGTCTGCTTCTCCCTCTGACCCTCTCCCCTCTTATGCTCTCTCTCAGTCGAAAAAGAAAGAAAAAGGAAGGAAGGAAGGAAGAAAACACCTGTTTACAGCATGAGCAGAACAAGAAGGCAGTGTCCTTGGTGGGGAAGGTGCATTGGGGGTACCTGTCTGCCCATGCACACCACGATGATTTGGGAATATGAAATCTGAGAATGAAAACCTCTGAATAAGCCGGTGTTAAATCAAGCCTCTTGCATGTGTTTACCTGGTGCCTGTGTGACAACCAGGACTGGGCACTTCATCTGCCGTACCCCCTCACCTGTGCCCAGCGACAGCCAGCCCTTGTGGTGGAGGATGTCGTGTGATGGGTGGGCCTCCTGTGGGTCAGCAGCCAGGCCCCCTTGACCACTCCTACTCGGGTCACCGGGTTCTAGGAGCACAGAGAGGCCGTGACTGCCCCCACCCCTCACCAAGCCACAGTACGCCCACTGCCATGCCCCTGGTCCCAGTGCCCCACCTCCCAGGGTCCTCCACATCCATCCCAGAGGTCCCAGGCCCTCCCCGCCCCCATCCTTCAGCCCCCACCCCATCCCTCTACCCCAGGCCCCCTCCGGCCCTCCCTGGCCCTCCTCGAACCTTACAGGCCCTCCAAGCCCAGCGCCATCGCAGGCACCCGGCAGTGGGTGTGGCAGTGGGTGTGGACGGGAAGGACCTGCACCGCGGAGGCGGGGTTGGGGCGCGGGAGCAGGAGCACCGAGGCGGCGGCCGCTCCCCGACGGCAGACTGTCTGAGGAGCCCCAGGAACCGAATTCACGGGTGCACAAACACAGACGCAGGACCAGGGAGCGCACCCCGGCCGGAAACGGGAGACCCCGCAGTCCCGTGACGGAGCCGGCTGGATGTCACCAAACCGCACACAAAACCATGGAAACCCCAGTGTCTACACAGCGCGCCCTTCCTCCGCGGGGCCCTGAGACCACATCTCCCCAGTTCAGGTGGCTTCTCCTCACCTTCCTCTCCCCCTGCGAGTCCTGCTGTCAGTGTGGACGCGGCCCCACATCCTCCTAAAGCTTCACAGTCAGTCCCCAGGAGGCTGCGGGGTCCGGAGGAGGCTTCGGGGTCCAGAAGAGGCGGTGCGGGGTCCCCAGGAGGCTGCACGGTCCCCAGGAGGCTGCGGGGTCCCCAGGAGGCTGTGGGGTCCCCAGGAGGCTGCGGGGTCCCCAGGAGGCGGTGCAGGGTCCCGAGGAGGCGG
>PITA01031791.1:0-14741 GCA_004023965.1 Spilogale gracilis
CAAGGTGCCCATCAACAGATGAATGGATAAAGAAGATGTGGTACATATATACAATGGAATACTATGCCTCCATCAGAAAGGATGAATATCCAACTTTTGTAGCAACATGGACTAGACTGGAAGAGATTATGCTGAGTGAAATAAGCCAAGTAGAGAAAGTCAAGTATCACATGGTTTCACTTACTTGTGGTGCATGAGGGGTAACCTGGAGGACAGTGGGAGAAGGAAAGTAAATGGGAAGTAGGGTAATCCAGGGAGAAAAATGAAACAACAGAGACTTTGGATACAGAAACAAACTGAGGGACTTGGAGGGATGGGGGTGGAGGGATAGGAGAGCCTGGTGTGGGTACTGGGGGCACCTATTGCGTGGAGCACTGGGTGTGGGGAATGGGGAATGAATCTTGGAACACTGGAAAAAATTTAAGTAACAATAAAAAAAAAAAGAAAGCACCATACAACTTCATCTACTACACAGATTTGACCAAAACACAGTGGAACAAAGTGGAAATGCACACCCTCCTTATTGGCATATACTAAGTCTAGAAAGCTATTTTCTTTTGCAGGTATAATAAGAGTAAAGAAGAGTAATAATATGTGGATGATGAAAGAGTGATAAAGAGTAAAACAAATGGAATTGTGAAAAAATAAATGAAAATAAAACACTACAAGCTTTTCTTTAAAAAAAAAAACACCTGGGGCACCTGGGTGGCTCACTTGGTTAAGTGACTGCCTTCGGCTCAGGTCATGATCCCAGAGATCTGGGATCGAGTCCCACATCGGGCTCCCTGCTCGGCAGGAAGACCGCTTCTCCCTCTCTCACTCCCCCTGCTTGTGTTCCCTCTCTGGCTGTGTTTCTCTCTGTCAAATAAATAAAATCTTTAAAAAAAATAAAAAAAAAACACCTATTTTCTACTATCAGTAAAATGCAAAAAAATAAAGGTAGATAATGATGACTGAAAAAAAAATAAGTTAAATGTTTGGAATAAAAAAATAGAAATGCTTTCAAACAGATGGATGAGTGTGATGAAGATCAAGAAACTTCTGCCCCATGTTTCTCTACCAGTGCTCCCTAATACCTGTTTTTAGTTGTTCTTTTTTTTTTTTTTAAAGATTTTACTTATTTGACAGAGAGAAATACAGCGAGAGAGGGAGCACAAGCCAAGGGACTGAGAGAGGGAGAAGCAGGTCTCCCGCCGAGCAGGAAGCCCGATGTGGGACTTGATCCCGGCTTTCCGAGATAATGACCTGAGCCGAAGGCAGTTGCCCAACCAACTGAGCCACCCAGGCACCCCTGTTTTTAGTTGTTCTGACCATTTCTCTATCTACATACACTATCATTCTAGCTATTATTTAAAATTCTTTCTTAGAAAATGGTCTCTTGTCTTCTGCTCTAATAGCTCAGTTACCTTACCCTCATCTTTCCCCTCTTCCTAGTCCCTGAAATTGACAAGACAATTAATTTCTCTACTAGTTATCTCTGCAACTTTGGCCACTGTATTTCAAAGTCTATCTCTTGTTGCATTAAGCCTCTATATGTGACAAGGACATTTATTTGTGCTTCTGTTATTCCCTTCACTTCTTTCCTTTTTACATTCTGCACTCTGTCAAATATACCTTTGCTTTTCCATTGTCAGGGTTGTTAAAAGCACTCTATCTCTTTTTATGATCACTCTATTTTGCTGGAGTAAATCATTCAGTAAGCTCCTAAGAAAGGTATGCATATGGCAGAGCGTTTCTAAACTGTTAATTATTTGAAAATCTTTATTCAGACCTCACACTTGGTTGATAACTTGACATACAATTCCAGGCTCAAAACCATGGACCCAGAGCTGGTTGTTTTCCATTTCTTCTACCTTTATGAATCTTTCATTACTCGGATTGATCTTGGATCTCTTGGACCAATCCTCTGTGACATTTATATTTCTTTTTATATCTGTCTCCTTGACTTTTTGTTGTATGTTTTGGGAATGCATTCTCAATATTGTGGAACTCAAGATTCACTGGACACCATTTTCTAGGCCACAGTGGGCACTGCACCCCTCATTCCCTTGGTCTTTCCTGGTTCCTATTCTTAACGGACCCTGTTAAGCTTCTCACTCATAATGGTGACTTCAACTATGATAATAATAAACACAGATGTCATTATTTCTAATCTTCAAATGTATTCTCTAATAAAAAATAATTTTCCTTTTCTTCCTGTCACTCCCTTTAATTTTTCATGAAAATGTACATTCTTCTTCCCTTGGAATGTCATTATGTAGCATAAGGCATCAATTATAGACTTCTCTATTTGACAAAACATCATGAAGGTTGCCTTTCACAATGCCATGCCTAAGCTTTGAATAGAATTTATTTTGTGACTTGTTCCACAGCTGTTTCTACACCTTTTACTTTTGAATCTTGGTAAATAAAAATAGTACAAGGTCATGCATTAAATAAGCCATTTAAAAACATCTTAAGCAACAAATGAAGGAAAGAGGAAGGTTACTTGTGTAGGAGTCTCCCTATCCAGAAAATCATAAATTTAAAAGTCTATAGTAAGCACTGAATTCATATGAGTTGCTAATTGGCTCATTCTTAATTGGCAAAACACCCCCCAAAATACTGCCTTGATAATCCAAATAGTTTTTGCTTTAATGTATATCAACAAGTCACTTATTTAAGCTCTGCACTTAACTTTTACTCTTCAAAATATATAGCATCCTTTCTGTTACAGAAATTCTTGAGAATTTTCCTGCAATAATGTTATGTTATGTGCTAAGTGGAAACCTTCCAGATGATGGGCTCATCCAGCCTCCCACGTGCTGCAAGATTTCTGGCCCACTTAGCCCTACCAGTTCCTACTGCCTGGTAATTAACCAAATTCTTCTGCTTTCAAGCAGAGGGTCCATATTGTCAGTGGGTACAGGCAATGTATAAATTAAAAAAAGTTTTTTTTTAACCCTTAAACTATCTCAAGATGCCCAAGCAAGACTGTGAGATTAAAGGTGAGGCTTTTGATCTTAGAATTTGGAGCTAGAGGGCACTGCTTCTTTGAAGAAGTGTTTTCTATATCTTCTTTTCCATTCATTGTTCACTTAAGCTGCTTTTATTAGGGCAGAAGTTTCACATGCCATTCCTCACTTCACAACCTGTGAAAGCATACACAGATTGTAATTTTGGAAGTGACAGATGGGGTCATGTCTTTCATACTTAGAAGTGAGTGAGGGAAATAAGACCCTCAACACACATTGCTGTTCATTCTGCCTCACTGGAGCATTCATGAAAGACTCAAAGAATGTGCCTCTCTGTATCTGGATTTAAGAAGCAGAGAGGGCATTCCAGAACAGTATCTTAAGACTTGAAAAACCAACAGCTTCAATCAATTCACAGATTTCTTCTTTAGTCTCCTTTTAATGTGTGTCAAGCTTATTAATAGAGCAGACTTCTTATTGTACTTCATATTTAGAAAACCACCATAACTGTGTATTTTTACTGTGTTTTGAAGCTGGATATTAAACCATCCTAGCAAGGTTAAGATAAACTTTAGCTCGTACAGGACTGGACATGGTATGCCCTTAAGATTACCCCAGTACATTTATTAGTGAAGCTTCCATGAATTGATGTAACTTTTTAAAAAAATCACCCAATTTTTACTCTAACCACAAGTGCAGTGTGATAAGCACTCGAAGAAACTATAAGAAGAAAAATTTTTACAAACCAGGAAGAAAAAAAAATTTTAGATACTTAGTGGAAAATGTCATTTAAGTAAAATGTTTCTATGGTAGTGAATAATGTTTTTTTTAAATTTTTGTCTGATTTCAAGGCAAGACCAAAATCTGGACTGTTGTCATATTTTTGTGCTTTTACACTAATCTGCTGAGCAGACTGCATTTGAATGCAGAGAAGAATAACAGAGTATTAGGAATTATTAGGACTTCTTCTGTGAGTCATACTGTCTCTTGCCACAGAAGAAGAGTGCTTTAAGTTCTTAGAGAAATGCTTGCATAAAACCCCAAACCTCTCATGCACTAAATCTTCACTTCACTGCAAGACTGAATTCCATTTTGATTAATACCACTCTCTGTCATACAGCATTCAACATCTTAGAACTGGGAAATACTGGGTCACAGGGAAAGAACTGGCCATGGCCTATTGTCTTTCTTTTGTGCTCTTATACTAATCTGCCCAACAGGATGAATTTCAACAGAGCAGAATGATAGAGTTTGAGGAATTATTAGGACTCATGTACTTCTACAGGCCTCCTTCTTATGTCTTATATCTTGGATCGTTCTTTCCTTTTTTATAATCTCTTGGAGACGTTGTCAGTGCTTTTAAGAAAGAGTAGGAGTGGGGATCAAACAAGCAAATGTGCCATATGCTTCTGTTGATACAAGTCCTTAGCTAGGTCCTAGACTATTTGTGGAGCAGTCTTGGCTCTTGTGGGCTGATGGCACTCAAAAGAGTGGCAGTCCCAGATCTTTGCTTTAGAGAGAGAGAAATTATAGGAACAAACTTGGTGGACCATTTTTCTACTGCAACAGTCCTGGTGCTCATGGGGAGCCTCCAAATCTACAATGCTTGGAATATTATTTTTCCCATTGTCAACTTTGTTCCCAGATCTTGGTTCTGTGGATGGTAGCACCCAAAACAATAACAATTGGCATTTGTTGAGTGCTTAGTATGCTTCAGCCAAAGTGTAAATAGCATTAAATTTTGACAGCTATCTGGGAGAGGAGTGCTAACCCTCACTGCATATATGTGAGATAAAGATACTGAGACTTAAAGCAGTTTAGTTTTTGCTTACTCCACGGAGCTTGGGTTCAAACCAAAGCAATTGGATTCTGGAGCAGATGTTCTTTCTTTTTAAGTTTTTATTTAAATTCCGGTTAGTTAACATACAGTGTAATATTAGTTTCAGATATACAATTTAGTGATTCAACACTTACTAGAGCAGACGCTCTTAACACCTAAGTGTGTCATGATGTCCCCTGTCACAGTGCAATGGTTGAGAGAGACTCAACTTGTGTAAGTCTGAGGAGTTTCTGAAGTTTTTAGTCTCCTATTGCTAGCTGGCCTGCCCTGCAAGGAATATTAAAAGAAGGTATTCAGGGAGAATGAAAATGATTTCAGTAGAAAATGAGATATACAGGGGTTCCTGGGGGGCTAAGTTGGTTAAGCATCTGCCTTCAGCTCAGGTCATGATCCCAGGGTCATGGGATGAAGCCCCAGGCCAGGCTCCCTGCTCAGCATGGATGGAGTCTGCTTCTCCCTCTGCAAATCCCCCTGATTGTGCTTGCTCTCTCTCTCTCTCTCTCCATCAGATAAATAAATTCTTTTTTTAAAAAAAGAAAAACAGATATACATAAAAGTGGGAATAAAGATAAAATAAAATATTTTAATTTAAATATTATTAATTTAATAAGTAACTGTCCTGATAATAGCAATGGAATAATTGCTAGTATGTAACCATCCAAATGGTTATAGCATTTGGATAGAGGAGCTATTGACAGCAATACTGTAAAGGATGGGAGTTCAGAATTAGGAATGCCTTTTATAAAGTACCAGCACTACTTGTGGAGCAGTATGTGTTATTAGAAGATGAAATTAGACTGGTAGTTAATATAGATTGTAAACTCTAGGGGAATCACTAAATTTTCTTTTCAAGTATTATTGATATGCTAAGAGAGGAGATTAGATGGGATCGTATAAAATGCTCAATTAAAATCAGAGAAGGCAGAAGCAGAGGGAAAGACAAAAAAATAAGAGCAGGGTATAAAGTAGTTACTAACAGTAGATATTAATCCACCTATATCAGAAACTGCTTTAAATGTAAGTGACCTAAATACATTAGTTAAAAAGCAGATTTTCAGAATGGACGGGAAAGTAAGACCTAACTATATGTTGTCTATGAGAAACCCGATTTATTGTTTTCTTAAACGATTTTATTTATTTATTTATTAGAGAGAGAGAGAGAGCACAAGTCCGGAGAGGGCAGAGGGAGAGGGAGAGAATCTCAAGCAGACTTCCTGAGGAGGGTGGAGCCCAACACGGGGCTTGTTCTCACCACCCTGAGATCATGACCTGAGCCAAAATGAAGAGTCGGACACTTATCCATCTGAGCCACCCAGGTGCCTGGAAACCCACTTTAAATATAAATATTCAGGTGGTTCCTATAGAAAAGGGTGGAAAAAGATCTATTACTAAATAAAAGAAAGCCAGAGTAGCTGTGTTATTTTCAAAGTCAACTTCAGAACAAGGAAAATTACCAGGGATAAGAGGGAGCCTTACATAATGATAAAAAGAAGTCAGTTCTCAAAGAACACATAACAATCCTTAACATGCTTGCACCTAACAATAGTTTGTCAAAATATGTAAGGCAAAGCTGATAGAACTTCAGGAAGAAATAGACAAATCCACTCTTAAAGTTAGCAACTTCAATGCCCGTCTTTCATTAACTGATAGATCAAGCAGGCAGAAAATCAGTAATGGTAGAGCTGACCTGAAAAACACCATCAGTCAATTTGATCTAATTGACATTTATAGATTAAACAACAGCAGAGTACGTATTCTCAAACTCACATAGAACATTTGCCAATGGGGCACCTGGGTGGCTCAGTCATTAAGTGTCTGCCTTCAGCTCAGGTCATGATCCCAGTCCTGGGATTGAGCCCCGCATGGAGCCCTGCATTGATCCCTGCCTGCATCAGGCTCCCTGCTTGGCAGGAAGCCTGCTCTCCCTCTCCCTCTGTCACTCCCCCTGCTTGTGTTCCCTCCCTCACAGTGTCTCTCTCTGTCAAGTAAATAAATAGAACGTTGGGGGAAAAAAAAGAACATTCGCCAACATAGATCATGTTCCAGACCATGAAAACAACCTAAGCAAATTTAAAACAATAGAAGTCATATAAAGTATGTGCTTGGACCACAGTAAGATTACACTAAAAATCAATGACAGAAAAATATCTAGAAAGACCCCAGATATTTCAAGATGAATCTACACACTTCTAAATAACACATAGCTCAAAGAAGTCTCAAGAGAAATTTAAAAATATCTTGAGCTAAACAAAAAGGGAAATACAGTTTATCAAAATTTGTGGGGATGTAGCAAAAGCGGTGCTTGAAGGAAAATTTAGAGCATTCAATGCATATATTATAAAAAGAGAAAGATTTAAAGGCAATTAATCTAAGCTTACACCTTAGGAAACTAGAGAAAGAAGAACAATTTGAGCCTCAAGCAAACATAAGAAAAGAAATAAAGAGAGTCAAAATTAGAGGAGAAATAAATGAAATTAAAAACAGGAAAATAATAGATAAGATCAAGGAAACTGCTTGAAAAGAGCAATAAAACCGATAAATCTCTAGCCAGGGTAATGAAGGTTAAAAAAAAAAAAAGTAAAGACATAAAGGGGACTAGCTCAGTTTGTGGAGCGTGTGACTCTTGATCTCGGGCTTGTGAGTTCGATCCCCACGTTGGGTGTACAGCCTACTTCAAAAAAGAGAGAGAAAACACAAATCACTAATGTCTGAAATGAAAGAAGACTATCACGACAGATCTGATGGCATTACATCTAAAACTTTCTAAAATAACAAAGTCTATTCAAAATATAATTTAAAAATGAAGAACGATGGGGGGTTTGCTGAAGGCTGGGGGATTCCGTGCAGATGATCAGTTCACAGAAGGACTGGTTGAGAGTGTGGTTGTCAGATTCCCATCTGCTGTGGCTATAGTGGAGAGTGGGAGAAAGACGCCAGAGTGAGGCTTAAACCAGGCCTGTGGCTTTATTTGGGGGCCACATGGAATTGTCCATTTACTCATCTTAAGAACACTGTTATTTAATATGGGTGTTCTTCAACTGAGGCAAAATTTCTGAAGGTTGAGACTGACTTGCCTTTCATTTTCCCTTAAGGGAAATGGGTCTTCTGTGATCAGTAAAAGGCAGAAAGATTGAATATAATAACAATCATTTTAGCTGGTTATAATAACACTGCATATCTATTGCTTTTAAACTGCCTAAGCTGGGGTCCTGTCAGCACATCCCAGGGGCAAAAAAAGAAAATCACTTGTGAATGGCTTTCTAAATTTGCATTCCAAATGGTTCACCTGAGGCAAACCTTATGATTTTTCTTTTCTTTTTTAATATTTTATTTATTTGACAGAGAAATCACAAGTAGGCAAAGAGGCAGGCAGAGAGAGAGGAGGAAGCAGGCTCCCCACTGAGCAGAGAGCCTGATGCGGGTCTTGATCCTAGGACCCTGAGATCATGACCTGAGCCGAAGGCAGAGGCTTTAACCCACTGAGCCACCCAGGCGCCCAGCAAATCTTATGATTTTTTGCAATTTCAAATACTGCGTTCCAGTGCCAAATCTCTGCCTCTGAGTCACTGGGCTGCTAGTCCAGCTCCTAGCGAAGAGAAATGCCTTAACTGGCTCTTCCTAGGACTCTCTAGCTCTGTTTCCAGAAAGTAAATTCATTTGGGTCAGAAACGAGTAAGGGGGAGGGATGTGAAGAGGTTCAGGCGAGGTGGATGGGGTGGGGGTTGGGAGGGGGAAGAAGGCCCAAACCACTTCCACCGCAGCAGCAAGGGATTGTGGGAGACAAGAGGTAGAAAACAGGAGTGTTCAGGTACTTGGAAAGGAGAGCTTAAGTGGCCACAGTTTGATGGCACCTGAACGCTACTGCCAAGATTCATTTTAGTCATAATCTTTTCCAAGACTGCTACCAAATGCTGTTGAGTACTTACTCATTATGTTACACAGGGATGGTGTCTGATAGACATCTGCAGGGTTCTGCTTATAATGCCCCCCTTTTGCTTATTAGATCCTACAGATTATTCCCACGAGAACATGTCTCGTTGGAACAAAACAGTCACATGTATAGACCCAAAGAGCATTAGCTCTGCAGTGGATAGAACTGTGTCTCCCCACAATTCATATGTTGAAGCCCTAACTCCTAATGTGACTACTTGGAGATAGAAGTTTTGGGGAGGTAATTAAGTTTAAGTAAAGTCATAAGGGTAGTCATCAGATAGAATTGGTGCCCTTCTAAGGAGACAGAGAGATCTTTCGCTCTCCATGCGCACATATCAAGGAAGGGCAGTATGAGAACAGAGCAGGAAAGTCTCCATCTGCAAGCCAGGAAGACTGCTCTCACCAGAAGCCAAGCTCTGCTTCTGGAACTGTGAGAAAAGAAATTTCGGGTTTTTGTTTTTGTTTTTTCAGCCCTCCAGTCTATGGTATTTGTTATGGCGGCTCCGGCTGACTAAGACATCCTCTGTCCTTCTCTCTCTAGCTTGGAGGATCAGTGGGAACAATAGCCAGAGTATTGCCTACATGTAAAGCATGGATAAAGAAATTCCCTGTGTGGGAAGTTTGCTGTTTACAGTCGTTTAAAGGACAATTTGGCTTGTCTCTTTGTGTTTTAATGGCAGAAAGTCATTTCATGTAATAATTCAAGTCCGCAGCCGACTCTAATCTAGGTCTGTTGGGGGGTTGCATTCTTTGCTTGTGATTTACATTGCCTGACACCTAATGTAATGACTTCCACTACAAGGGCCATTGTTGTGTCTGTGTAGCTCCAATCTGTCACTGGCAACGTTCTGAGAGCTGGGCTACCCCTACCCCCATTCAATCAAGAAACTAGTGCTGTGTGTAATTAATTACATCCTTTTACCCCAACCTCACCGACTGCTATACATTGCTTCTCTTAGAAACTCAGCAAAAGCAATATTTTTCCTATCTCACCCCTCCTTTCAGTACATGCACACTTGGCTGTGCAATCAATCATTGAAACTTTAGGCTTTTCCTTTTTTCACTTCAAGTGTTCATGAGCAAGTCTCTGTTGAAATTTTCAAATACATTCTTTTGAGGATGTCATTAGTACCTGAGCTCCCTAACTAGCTACTGTACTTTGGGACAATCTTTAAAACTGGGAGTCTCAGCCATCTGCTTGTAAGCAGCAGCCATTCCTCTGATTCTCTTCTAGCACTGTAACAGATGTTTTAGCTGATAAATAACACCTGTAATTTTATTGTCAACATTGCAGTTCAGTGACAGTACCTAAGAACCAGTCATTCTGTGGGCTAGGTTGAATAGGGTAATAGAATGTGGGACTAGGATTTCAAGGGTGAGGTTATTTAGATTGTATCATTAAGCATTATTACACCAAATAATTTATCCAAGTGGATGGTCTTCAATTTTCAAGTCACTCAGATTTTGAATGACTGATAAATTAAGAGAATGAGGTTCATTATGGGCAGTGAGAAGAAAAAAAGTGCATCAGAAGCTTGGAAAGGAACAGAATCTTAAAACCAGCTAAGCCCATAATGCATTTCTGTGAATTGTTAAATTGCTATTATTATGTTAAGAAGTTCTCTGCTTTCCTATAAAGGTCTCCGAGAGTATTTTCTTTCTGTTGGCCATTAAGACAGAGCAAGGCAAACCAGACAGCAATTGTGACTTGAATGCCTGGTGCTGTAAAACTATTATGTGAATCCATTTCAGTTTAGGTATTGAAGATGATGGTGTCTTGGTGTTGTTTACATCATTAAAACTCAGGAGGGAAAATGTAAAGTGAGTGGAAAAGAGGAAGGTGGGAAAAAATTAATTGGAGCTGTGAGACTGAAGACACTCCCACCCGGTCGCCGCATCCATAGTTAAAGAATTAAATGCTGTCTAGAGGACTCTGAATGAGTGACTTCTTTTGAATCTCTAGAAGGCTGTTGACTTCTTGCTTGCAGTAGAAGTATAACCCCTGGAACAGACTAACTCTGCACTAGAAAAGAGAAATGAGAATGAGGCAGAAGTTCTTGGAGTTTATTCAGGAGAATTTAGCTACTGAAATACTGAGTATCCTCATTACCCCAACTCTCTCCTCCAACCTGACATGACTTTCTGTGCTTTGGACCTTTGTGCTGCTTCTCATCTGCAGAGTGCACCCCCTCATTTCATTAATTGTACAGACTGGGAAGGAAGGGGCTGTACTTTGGCAGGAGCTTTGGGTTCTAGACTAGACTCAGACACTTCTCTCTGACCTGAATGTCCTTCTCTGACGAACTTCGCAGTGAGGTCAAAGGACCTTTTATGTCTCATCAGCACTGAAAGTCCTTAAGTCTGTGCATTTACCAACCTCAGAGAGATTCCTGCTCTGTGATCCATCAGCATGAGGAGCACATCTAGAAAAGAGTGCTGACCAGCTAGCTCCTGAATGTTCACATTAAAAGACAAACCTTACTTATTTTGGCTTGTCTCAAGTATGAATCTGTTTTCTATCAGCAGTAGAATACTAGCTTTTTATAGCTTTCCTATGCATATTTGAAAGAAGACATGAGCTCATACTATATCCATGGTTAATATCCTGTTTTCTTAACATTTGTGTCGTGGGCTTCAGATAAAGACAATGTATTCCTAACCAAGTACTGCATACATAGTATATTAGCGGAGCCACTTTCAGTGGAAGGTGCCAGAAAGAAAAGCAATTCAAAGCAGCTTTTAAGCAAGAAAGGAAATTTATGGCACGTTACTGAGAAATCCTGCAGTAGTTCTTAGGTTCACATCTAGTATTCGTCTTCACTCTACTTTTCATCATTGCTTTCTCTTGTTCACCAAGTCTTGGCTCTTTTCTGACACAGAAAGGCCCTTTCCATGTGACAAGAGGAGAGAGTTACCAGTGCTCATGCTTGTCTGCATTCCAAGAAGAGAGACTCTGACTCGGGGGGTCCGATTGTCCCCACATAGCTTACACGCATCACCTGCACAGATCTTGGTGGGCAGGGGAAATGAATTACCATGATTGACAGTCAGCAGCAGTCCGTGGCACTCTCTTCTCAGTTTGCTCAGCACTCACACTGCCACCAAAATGTGCAAGCCAGTCCCCTTTTTCCTGGGAATCTTTGCAGAAACAAAGCCTCCTGGCTGGAGTCACACACACACTCACTCTTTCCAATTGTGAATATAGCCAAGAGACAATCAAGCTGATGTCTCCAGTGATATCTGGGGAGGGACTTCATTCCCAGTTGTGGAATTCATTTTGTGAATGAATTCTTGTCTAACAAGAATAAAAATCAAATTTTACACTTTTTTTCACCTTTTGGTAGTCAAAGACACATTCACTCCCTTTTCTGTATTTTTCAGTCAGCTCTTCAAGTGGTTCAGAAACCCTATAAACATTTGAACCCACTGCATTCAGTCGGTCACAAAGATGGCATCTGAATATCATTGTCATTCCCACCCAGGTGTGCTGTCTGAGCTGCCTCAATGTATAACCAATTATCTACTTCAATCTCGCTTGACCTCACACTCCACTGTCATAGAATACTTTTTTTTTCAACTTCCATCTCTGGGACCATACTTTGGACTCACTAAATTCCATATCCTAGTGACTTGTAGCATCAAGCTTGCCATCCAAAGGGGATATTAATTGCTCTTGCAACATGCTTCGTGCTTTGCCACTACCCTACCCTTGCTGATACTGCTCATTTATTTCCACAGTTTCATCTCTCTGTTTTTTATCACTCCACCATTGGCTGTTAAAATCCTATGCATTTCATACTAAAGGCAGACACAAATGTGAAATACCTGAACAGATTATCAGTGCACCATTCATTGGAAGTGGTCCTAGTGGCTTAAATAAGTAGGCATTTAATTATTTTAATTATTTTTCACATGACAACTGTATCTTGGGCTGCCAAAATTTCTGTTTCAGGCCTCTTCCCAACATGATTATGGAGTTAACAATTAAAACTAAGTATCACTCAGGCATGTTTGACTGCATACAACAAAGTTTTACTGAGTGTAACCACAACTACAAGTTCACAGCATAGAAGGTGTGTTGGTGGTAAATTCTCTCCTTGTGTAGTAGCTCCAGATCATTAAGGATTGATGGCTTAGGTTTGAAGATAGGATCTTCCATTTTATTCCATCATCCTGAACTGGTTAGCTTTCCAACTCAGCTAATCTAAAATTGCTTCTCTTGGGGGCTCCTGGCTGGCTCAGTCAGTAGAGCATGCAACTCTTGATCTTGGGAGTCATGAGTTC
The DNA here is from genome assembly GCA_004023965.1 of Spilogale gracilis. Taxonomy (NCBI): domain Eukaryota; kingdom Metazoa; phylum Chordata; class Mammalia; order Carnivora; family Mephitidae; genus Spilogale; species Spilogale gracilis. The sequence continues at coordinate 13,012 of PITA01031791.1, forward strand.
GAGCACCACACTCGGCAGAGAACTTATTTTTAAAAAATTAAAATTAAAAATCAAAAAAGTAAAATTATTTTTCCTCTCCCAACCTTTGGACTTAAGCCTCATGGTATTCCATATCCAGTAGTCTTGGGCTTTCTACTGCAAGTAGCAAAACAGAACTATAGTTGCTTAAATAAATATGATAGTTATTGCAGTGGTTCAATGACATCTTCAAGGAACCATGTTTCTAAGGGATCTTTTTGCTCTTCAATTCTGGTTATATTTCATTTCCATATTTGTTGTCTCTTGGAACTAATAAGCCTTCTTTATTGCAGTGTTCATCTTCATATTATTGTCTTACGGGATTAGAAGGCTTCCTTATTCTAGCTGACATATTTGTATTCAGTTGGTGAGAAAGGAAGGACTGAATGTTAAGGCAAAACTGGTTCTCCCAGCCATATCTCTCTCTCTCTCTCTCTCTCTCTCTCTCTCTCTCTCTCTCTCTCCCTCTCTCTCTCTCTTTTTGGTCAGGTACACAAACTCAGTAGACTCCTGCTGCTCTCTATTAACAGCTATATCAAATGTCCTCAACATTCTGAAAGAGGGGTCAGAAAGTAAAATGTTGTGGATGGGACTGGGGTCAGCCAATCCATGTACCATGTTGGTAGTAAATATTACAGTAGAATTCCCATAACTGGCAAGGTATTAAGCTATGCTTATAACCACCTTATTTCATAGATCTGTGTCCAATATGGTAGCTAATTGTAGCTATAGCCATTGTAGCTATTAAGATTAAAATGAGATACAATGGGGGCGACTGAGTGGCTCAATTGGTTAAGCCACTGCCTTTTTTTTTTATTGTTACTAAAATTTTTTTTTCCACTGTTCCAAGATTCATTCCCCGCTCCCCACACCCAGTGCTCCATGCTTTAGGTGTCCCCAGTACCCACCACCAGGCCCTCCCATCCCTCCACCCCCCTCCCTCCAAGTCCCTCAGTTTGTTTTTTGTCCAAAGTCTCTGTTGTTTCGTTTCCCTCCCTAGATTACCCTAGTTCCCATTTACTTTCCTTCTCCCACTGTCCTCCAGTTTACCCCTCATGCACCGCAGGTAAGTGAAACCATGCGATACTTGACTTTCTCTTCTTGGCTTATTTCACTCAGCATAATCTCTTCTAGTCCGGTCCATGTTGCTACAAAAGTTGGATATTCATCCTTTCTGATGGAGGCATAGTATTCCATTGTATATATGTACCACATCTTCTTTATCCATTGATCTGTTGATGGGCACCTTGGCTCTTTCCACAGTTTGGCGATTGTGGCCATTGCTGCGATGAACATTGGGGTGCATATGGTCCTTCTTTTCACTACATCCGTATCTTTGGGGTAAATGCCCAGTAGTGCGATTGCAGGGTCAGAGGGTAGCTCTATCTTTAATTTTTTAAGGAATCTCCACACTGTTTTCCAAAGCGGCTGCACCAGTTTACATTCCCACCAACAGTATAAGATGGTCCCCCTTTCTCTGCAGCCTCTCCAACACTTGTTGTTTTCTGTCTTATTAATTTTGGCCATTCTGACTGGTGTAAGGTGGTATCTTAGAGTGGTTTTGATTTGAATTTCCCTGATAGCTAGTGACGCTGAACATTTTTTCATGTGTCTGTTAGCCATTTGTATATCTTCTACGGAGAAGTGCCTCTTCATGTCTCTTGCCCATTTTTTGATGTGTTCATCTTCTTTTTGGGTGTTGAGTTTGAGTA